>JABSMT010038671.1:0-14785 GCA_018902335.1 Eumacrocentrus americanus
AAATTCTTCTAATAGGCGGCGCTCGAGTCGCATCCGTGGCCATTTTGTTTTTCTCCCCTGCCAGTTCGGCTATTTGCCCCCTTCCCCGCAGCCTCACCCTCGATACTCTAGCTTCGCGTATCTTGGCCTCCTCTCTTTCATCTCTCTTTCCTCGTCTCCCTCATTCTGTGCTGTCCTTCGACGTCTATCTTTCTCTCGCCGCCTCCGCGCCAAATAAATATCCTCCCGTGTAGCGTCACCGCGTCTCTCTCTTCCTTCTTTGCCTCGCCTCCTCTCCTCTCTCTGCCACGCGTTTCGTATATGTACAGACCTGTAGACCGGCCTGCGCTTCACCGCTTCCAAAGCGCCATCGATTTTCCACAAACACCGCCTACACATGATTTTACCAACCATATCCACTCTAGCGAGAAAGAGAAATGATTTTTGAATTAAATCTAGTGATGATGAACAAAAATCAATGAAATATTCAATAATTAAACGAAATAACTCCAATTCGATCAATATTTTTTTATGTAAACACCGACGTAACAAATAACGACGTGACTTGACCTAGGTTAGTCGAAAATGTCGGAAACACATAAAATGCGACAAGAATCAGAGTTACCTTCCTCTTCTCCCCGCAATTATGCTTCTACCCACTGCCGTGGTGGCCCAGCATCGCGTTAGGTTAGTTACATGTACGCGCATTGCTAGGTACAACGACCTTCTCTCGGGATTCTATTGCACTCTGCATCACAGTTTATAATGCCGCGTTATACACTCCAGCGAACCCGGATATTTCTCCCCCACTGGCTGTGTCAATTTTTTTTTCTATTCGTTACCGACAAGCGACCCATCTACTGCCAGAGGGTGCTTCCTGTCTCTATAATCTTTTTCGTTTCCTTTCTATATTCTCTGGCAAAAGGCGAATGTGATGAACAAAAATATTAGTCTTCTCCTTGAAGAGAGAATTGTTAACAGCATTTTCTCTGCGTTCAATCTTCTCGATTGTTTAAATGGAGTCATGGCAATCAAGGGAATTGATACGGACCGTCGGGATCGCAGAGAGTGGAAATTTGATCTCGAGTAATTGCACTAATTTGCGCGAATAACATTGGGGATCCACTTAAACCTATAGTTCTCGTTTCGATCCTGTTGTTCTCTCCAACACCAACAGAGTCATACAATTGCCAGGAACATGGTTGAGTCGAGGGTGACAATGTAGTCGAGAGAGCAGAGGGATCGCGGTGTAGTAGCGCGTTAGCGACGGGGCGGAGATGAGGTTGGATAGGTATAAAATGCCAGCGTTAAAGCGAAGCCACAGGCCCACAGGGCGGTGGTGGAGTGGGTTGGATAGAGGGCTAGGTATTCGTCAGTTGCGAGGTGAAATCGTATCGACCGCTGAGTAAAGGGAGAAGATATAACATAGGTAGATACAAAGTAACTTTCACGGACGCAGCCACGCGCGAAAATCTGCAGCACTCTCCGCCTTTTCTTGTTCTCTTAACTCTTATATTGCATTCATTTCTTTTTCGTTTGACCTCATCAGCTTCAATTATTTCGCAACGAGTCTGCGAGATTTCGCTTGTTCGTCTTTTTTTTTTGTCAATAAAATTTCATTGCCCGAGCAAGACCTTGGAGGGTCAAGAGAGATATGTATCTTTGAACGACTTACACACTTGTATTTATTCTTTGTTTAACGTTTATCCTGAAACAAAAACAATTCAAATAGTTTTACCTATCTCTTAATAAATCCAGGAGATATAATGAATTATGAATAGAATACTGTCTGCAAAGAATATACTTCAAGTCACTATAAATAAAGAGATTTTCCTTGGAGACTTCAACTCTCTTCGAAGGAGTCACGGATTGCGCGCAATAATCGCGTGGCGGGAGAGCGAAAAGGACGACGACGGTGCACCGCCATCTTTCTCTAGCTGCTGCAATTGCGTACCAACTATATACATACATACATATTTACTTACTAGACACTACTCTCGTGCACATCTACATTGAGCTTCAATGGCGTAGAGTTCGCGCACGGACATTACTCCGCGCTGTTGTTCCTCTTGGTCTGCGCGTGGCAGCGCCCAGTGTGCCACGACTGGGTAACCTTGGATGAAATGCTGAGCTCTCGCACAATGGCTCGACGTTGTTGCTGTTCATATATTCTTCCCGTTGCCATTCCGCCTCCCCCCTGGTCGCCGAATCCTCACCACTCCGATTCTAGAGAATCTTTTTTTATTTATGTACTGCCTCTTCTTTCTATTCACGAGCGTGGACACTGATGATTTCAGGTGAATCTCTGGATATAAAAGATGTCACATGAAGTAGACGAGTGAGGATGTCTTGGCGTCGAAATGAAAGCCATCTATGATAGATGGTTACCAACAAAAAGAGTCATTAAATATTTAACCATGTCTTTTCAGTTAGACAACAGACAATGGACATCAAAGTATATATATAGCAATTTGAGTTTCTACGCTAATAATGATCAGAGAGGAGGAGAGACGCGTAATATAAAGCGTCGAAGCAATTTTGTTGAACAAAGAGGATGCCCTAGATGGCCCTTAGAGCTTGCTATGCAGTCTCTTCTCTCTTTTGCCCTGTTCATTCTCCTTTCCCCTTTCTCCTCGTGTGGCGTGAAGACATGGGAAAAATAAACACGAGGGTATAATGGCGAATACCGGTTATTGGCGGGAGAGGACTCTCAGCTCACATATTTCACTGTTCTCGGACTCTGCGATTCCTTTTCACGGTTTCTCTTTCTTCGGCTTTCTTGTCTTATCTTCCCCTCAATTCCGCCGAAAAATACTCTGTTGATTTCGGAGCACGTACAGGAGTATGTAGAGAAGAAAGCTAGATCAAAAGAAGACGGGAGAGGTGGAGGAGGAAGAGAGTAATAGAGTCACTTGGCGAATAATTTGGGTTCGCGCATCGAATCAATGCAAAGGGTCGAGGTACGCCAAGTAGGTCGCTGCAGATTCCATTGCTGCCAACAGAACCCGGTCGTCGTTGTCGGCGAAATAGAGTCGCACAAAAGCACCGAGAGAGGAGAGGACAAGCACCGCTGCTATGTAACAGTGGCGTCACCTGACACGGTGCAAAGGTGCACCATATATGCATCCCCCCAACGCATACTCGATGAAAGTCGACAGAATAAACTGATCGTCGAGGAGTGAGCTCATTAGAAATGCATTCAAAGTTAGTATCGGGTCAATGCAAATGTGTATTCCCTCCTTGAGCTGAATATTTATGCGTCGGAACATGATGATTCACGGCTAGGTGTCACGCCTAGCTTTTCCTTCGACGTATTTTAATTCAAGAAGAAAATAGCGAGTAGAGTTGAGTATCTCTACTACTAGCAGTCAATGTGACTGGCGCGTTAAACATCAATTAACGTTAAGAGGGAAACCTTGAAACTTGCAAATTATCGTTATTGTCTCTCTCTCTCGCTATCGCCAGTTTCTTCGCATTACAATTGCAAATTCACATGAACGGAAAGTATCTTCATTTTTTTTTACCCATTAAAGTTGTCACGAAGATAGACGATAATAATCAGGAATAATAAATTTTTCATGGCCAGGATTAATGAGACTGACAACATAATTGACAAATAAAAGCGAGCGAAGCGAGTGAGGTCCTGTTTTAACTCGAGCGCTCGGCATTTGATTCTGTCTGTTTATTTTGCGATAGCGGTCAAATGCGTGAAGCGATTTTTATAAAACTTTACAGGGATATTCCTGGAACGTACGAAAAATTATGTAGGTACTTAAAAAAAAAATCCTAAAAACATGAAGTTAAGTCTACTGTTCGTAGATCTATATACTAGTATAACATGGGAGAAAATTCCGTGTTTCGCCGACTCTCAAGATGTTTGCGCGTTCTAAAACAGGACGGAAACTTCTCGAGTCCGCGTTTATATTTGTCCCAAGGCTATAGCAAAATTCACAAAGTCTGCAGGAAGTTTCAGCGAGCGATCGAATCTAGCCCAAAAACGAACACAAGGAATAGAATATACGAAGAGAGCGCAAAAGAACATGTATACCAACTGCTGCTGCCGCTATTTTCCTTTACACCGTCAATCACGATATAATCGCCGCTGGATCGTTAGTTTAGCAACACTCTAACGCTTGAATACATATATGTATATGTATAGAAGCAGTTCCCCACCGTGAAAGGCACTGGTTGATCTCTAATGTCTGCGCGAGCACATGAACGTTTATTTCTTGCCGCGATTAACCCAGAGCACCGAGAAACCCAATCATACGACGCCGGCAACAGTCGAGAGATCTCACGAAGTAGAAAGTATTTATCGATGCAATGTCTCCTTAAAATGACTCTCGCTCAACCAACCAAGCCTCTCCCTCGATTATCCAAAGCAATTGATTTATTATCCTGCCTGTCTCATAAGGACACAGGCACTAATCTTGTCACAATGATTTTCTCTGTTGCAGCTTATGCTGGAATATTCTCAAATAGCTCGAGCGGAAAACGCAGGCATCGCTGCCACGGTGCGGTCGAGGGCCATTAACAAGTCCTAAGTCAACTTCCGTCATTTTTTCACGTTCGACGATACTAGCA
Organism: Eumacrocentrus americanus; assembly: GCA_018902335.1. Lineage (NCBI taxonomy): Eukaryota > Metazoa > Arthropoda > Insecta > Hymenoptera > Braconidae > Eumacrocentrus > Eumacrocentrus americanus. The sequence goes on from JABSMT010038671.1 coordinate 4,564, forward strand.
AAGCCTCCAAAACGTCGACCCCGTCGGTAATAAAGTTATCCGGTGGCGCGGCTGGAGGGGGCGGGTCCGAGGAACATGAATCCCCGGGCCCCAGACCGCCGCCGGAGTCAAGCAGTGTAGAGAATGCCACATTGGTGAGTGACAATGGAACCACTGAAGCCACCATGAGTTTTGTTCTCCAGCTGGGCACAGTTGAGACGCTGGAGGAGCCTGGCAGTGGCGAAGTCGCGTCACTGACCCTGCGTGAGAGATCCACAAGTGAGCCCATGAATATCGTTGTCCAGCTGAGCACACCTGAGACTCAAGAAGAGCCGAGGAATGAGGAGATGCCCGCAACGACCATCGCTGTTGTAGCAAAACCGACAATCGTCTATCCTGGCAATCACACAAGGGTCCAGGTGCAGCAGAATGTAAAAAATTCCGGTGCACTTAATCCTGGAGTCGTTGCTGCGGTGGTGAAACCCGCAGCAATTGTTTATCCCGTCAACAAATTTGGCAAAGAGTTGCAGAAAGTCAGTAGTTCTCAGACGAATATTGGTTTAGAAGCTCCTACACGGGTGATTCCACAACAACCTTCAGTCTCGATATCTCCACAACAACAGCAGCAGGTTCAGCAGAATATCGTGCAAATTATTTCTCCCACGACTGCTCCACTTTCAATGGTTCCACCAATTTCTCCGCAGCAATTAGCGAAAACGCCTTTGAATAATGTAGTAAATTTGAGTCAGCCACCAAAAGTCCAGATGACGTATGAAATAATGCCAAGTAACAAGCAGAATCAGCCATCAGCAATTCTCCAAGGTACGATGACGCACAAGCTGGTGGCTGCGCCGAATGTGAAGACGATTACATCGACTAGCCCAATATTAAATATTCAGAGGATACACACAAAGCCACCGGGTGGTATTCAAGCACAGGCTACTAACATTCAGAAGGTCAAGACTATCACAAGTGTGAATAGTCAAGGTGTCGTTACAAAGAATTTGATGACAGCGAGGGCTCAGGCGGTAACAACAAAGTCTCAGACACTCTCCACGACAACAACCGTCCAAGGCACGCCTGTGACGATAAGTCCACCTTTGAGCAACGTAAACATGCAGCGAACTCAGCAAAACCCACAAAAGGCTCTTCCGAATCAGAGGCCACAGAGTCAGGTAATAGTAAATGCAAGAATTAATCCAAATCACAAGGTCAATCCAAATCAGCAACATTCAGATCAGGCGGCACAGACTCTCCAGAAAGTCGCAGGGTTACCTCAAAAGACGCAGGCCATTCAGAGACAAATTCCCCAACAAAAAACGCAGCATCTTCAAGTTGCTGCTCTAAACAATGTTCAGAAGAATGTGGCTGTAGCTGGACTACAGAAGCCTCTTCTGTCTGGTCAGGCTCAACTACAACCTTCCAATAATGCCCAGCACTTACCGAATATCCAACAGTCGAAGTCACAAGTTGCGGCGCTAGTGCAAAAGTCCCAGACGACTGTGGTCGTAAATAATCCCGTTAGAAATCCACCAATAATGAATATTGGCAAGAGCAGCAGTGTGCCTAATATCGCTAAGGTGCCACCAAATTCATCTGTGACAATTAACAAGACTCAGTTTATTTCTCAATCACAAGCAAACTTACAGCATGCCCTCCAACTCCAACAGATAGTTCCTCAAGCTGTTTCACAGCCACAATCGGTTCCAAAACAACAGACGGTATCTCTACAGGCACAGCGGGTCCCAGCGAACACGAATGTACCACCGAAATTGAACTTAGTTCAACAGAATGCCACCCTGACGAGCATACCGGTTAATCAGAAGGGTTCGGTAGTTGTAAATACAAAGATGCAGCCTCAACAGGCTCAAATGCTTCTGAGAGTCGGGCCGGTGAAAAATCCCTCGACTGCAGGGCAACCCGGAAACGTCAAGGCCGTTGTTCAAAAGACAACGAACTCAGTAAAAACAAATCCTCAAGTCGCAGCGCAACAGAATCTTAATCGAAACATGAATGCGCAGCCAATAAAGATTATTCAACAGCAGCAGCAGCAGTCCTCCCAGAATATTGTCTCTAATGCTCAAATTATTCAGAAGCAGCCGGGATGCATCAAAACAATTTCTCCTCAAAAATCACATCAAAGAAATCACATTCAGCCAAAAGCTGCTGGCATCAAGACGTCCTTGAACACTAACATGAACCCATTGAAAAGTCAGCCGCTCAACCCTGTCGTCCCGCAGAAAACAAGCATAAGAACTCTTCTTCCTCAACAACCAAACGCATCGAATATAATGATTCACAAGAATCAAGCAGTGAAGATTCAGCCGCAGAGCATTCAGCAGAAACAAGTCATCGTGGCGCCTCAATATCCCCAGCCGGTAGTCCGGCCGCAGTCCGGACAGATCAAGACCATTTTACCGGTGATTTCTTCAGAGATCCACAGGGAAATAGAGGCCAAGTGAGTAGAAAGAATCCTTAGAAATCCTTCGAATTTTTTGCTTGAAACTAATAACTTTTTCCCTTTTCTAGGAATGAACCAGAAACGCCGGTGATGAACGAGGATGAGGCCCAACAGTCGTCACAGTCACCTGTACGAAGGATGCCACTCCCTTACGAGGTAACTAGTTGATACCAAGTATGGCTTTGCCCGTTAATTAACCCTTTCAAGGCTGATGATGCCAAATGGCATCATGAAGTTTTTTTGAATTCTGGAACACATCTTTTTTATTTTATTGGTTAACTGAATTCTGTCTTTTTGAAAACATTTGACTAAATGAGTTAAAGAGTAAAAAACAATGATTCAACTGAAAAAAAAACAATTGTTCAATAGTTATTGGACAAAAATGACAAATCGGTATTTTGCGATTTCAATGGTCAATTCATCATGTACATGTTATACTTAATCGAGTTATGCAAAAATTGAGCTTGAAAGGGTTAATAGAATATAGACAATTCTCTTCAATTTTATTCAATATCTTTATTATTTAATTTCTCTTAGTGATTACTCCATGATTTGTCACTTTTCGGTTCACGGCTGTGGTTTATTTTCCGATTTTATTTGATGTCTCTCAATATTTTCCACGTCATTGCGTTCTTTATGCTGTGCGCGCAGTGACGGTGTGTGTTGCATGGTTTGAAACAAAACCCTTGTCTAATTGTAGTGTCTCCAGTTTGTCCTTCAAGACCACAACTACGGAGCTCCACCACCAAGGACGCCGCCTCCGGTGTCGCCTCCACCACATCCTAATAAACAGCAGCCTCTCAATGGTGCCGGAGGATCTACTCTTCAACATCCGTTTATATACAACCAAGGTAAATCTCAAATGATTTGCATTAAATTCATTTAGTCTTCTACTCATTTATTCTCTCAACTTATTTATTTATTTTCTGTCATGCATAAAGCCGTGAATAGCAGCAGCGCAGCGGACGATGCAGCAAGTGCCATCAGCAGCGAGGCAGGTCGAGAGGCTGAGCCTGAAGGTGAGGAGACAGAAACCGCGCCTGAGGGTGAAGGTGACGACGAGGACAGCATCACGCGCTGCATCTGTGAATTCGAGCACGACGATGGTTACATGATTTGCTGCGATCGTTGCCTGGTGTGGCAGCACGTCGACTGCATGGGTATCGACAGATCTAATATCCCGGATGAGTATCTCTGCGAGATCTGTCGACCACGTCGAGTCGATCGTCAACGGGCGCGGACTCTGCAAATGAGAAAACGGGAAGAGCTCATGAATTCCGACACGTCTTCAGACACATCGTCTACGAGCTCGGCAGACACAGACGTGGGTGGCAGTGCTACAGGAAAGAAACGTTCTCTTCATCAGCAGCAGCAACAACTTCCAGTACCACGCAGAAAATCCGATCCTCCTCCGTCACAGCTACGAAAATTGAATAACAATAATAACAGCAGCAATAATAATAATAACAATGTAGCGAAACGACAGAGACGAGAGCAGCATCCAAGACAAGTGAGTGCTAGTAGAAAAAAGGAAACGACGAAGCGAGGTCCAGGAAAGAGAAAAGTTAAACGTAGAATGAGTTTAGACGGCGAGGAAGATACGCAGGATGCTTGGGGCTCCAATATGGCGCCCCTCAGGCAGTGGATCGAGAGATATGAGGAGGCTGTGACAAATCACTACAGTCCTGAGCTGAGGGCAAGAATATCCAGCATCAAGGTGAATGGGACCCACGGTGACTTGAGGCAAAGTAACATGAGCAACGTAGCCAATGGAAAATGTCGACTCAATGTTCACAGTAATAGTCTGAGATTCCTGGTGGCTACAATGTATCTCCCACCAAATACCCCGGTGGTAGAGTTACGTGGGAAGTACATGCTGAGCACGCAGCATAGGCCGTCGCATCCTCAGGGAAGACAACACAGTCAACGACCTGGACCATTTGTATTTTTCTATCGATTGCCTCGAGAAGGTACTGAGGTTTGTGTTGATACAAGAACCTATGGCAATGATGCGAGATTTGTACGACGCAGTTGTAAACCCAATGCCGAAGTCAAACACTGCATTGAGAAGGGAACGTTACATCTTTATATCGTTACCACGACTGCGATAGAAAAGAATGCCGAAATTACCATTCGCCACGAGCAGCACGACCTTCTGCTCTCGCCGAATTCTAGTTCACCCATCGCGCCCCTAGTGTGTGCCTGTGGCAATCCTAGGTCGTGTCAAATTGCCACCGTAGGACAACTAGGTGCGCGAAGAAGCAGTAATGGTGCTCTTGCTGAGAATGCTGACGGTAGGGAACGAAGACGACGAGGTCGGAGAAATACTGTAAGTGAAGACAGCGATCCTGCTGGTCCGGCAGCAGTTATTAACCCTACTCCCACTACTTCAACAACTATTGTCACCCAATCGACACCAAGTGCAACAGTGACTACGACTTCTTCTGCAGTGCCTCCTACTCCGAAGAAAGTAGTGACTAATTCTACACCCCCTGCACACACAACCACTACATTGCCTGTGCCTACGCCCCGAGTATCTACGAAGGAAGAAGTGGTTGCTCCTGTTTCTCAACCAATGCAGCCAGCTCCATCCGTAGCACAGACTTCTTCCGCGCCACAGGAGTCGAAAAAGGACAAGAAAAAAATGACCCGAGAAGAGCGTAAGATGGAAGCAATCATGAAAGCATTCGAGAGGTTAGAGAAGGCTGAACAGAGAAAGCAGGAGGTGCAGGCGAGAAATGCCCAAAGAAAGGAATCGGGGGGTACACACAGCGATAACGATGACGTACCCCTCAGCCAGCCAACGAAACCGAAGCAGCAGCACCTAGAACGACCCATGAGAAGAAAACGGCGGAAGGGTCGAGCAAGAACTACGAGCAGCTCTCATTCGCAAAGTAGTCGACAAACTAGATTGAATTCTGCTGATTCTGATCTGTCATCTGGGGAGGAAAGTATTATGATGCAATCGCCGCCTGTATCGAATCAGATGTGCATACCAAACCGTGATACACAATATTCTTCACGAGTTCACACTCCAACGAAAGACCAAGATGAAATTTCGCATACTCGAGACTCCGGCAATCAAGTGATACCAACGGCAGCCGATCTTTTACTGGCTCTCGCAAACTCAAACGTTCCTGGGCCGAGTTCTCCACCTCTGCAACAGCCGCCACCAAGTAAAAGTCCTACGTGCGATAGTGGAGCCAGCAGTAGCTCGCAAAGTTCAACACCTTCTACACCTCTATCGTCAGCGTGTCTTCTCGTAGCTGCTGCAGTGGGACCTTTAGCTCCAGGCTTCAAATTTCCCAAAACTAAAAAAGTTATGATGAATGAGTGGCTCCGGGAGTCGCCCGACCCACCACAGAATCACTTGCAAATTCCTCATGTTTTACCAAACACATCAATGACGTCAATGACATTAGCGCCTTCACCGAGTCATTCAATGCCACCGAGTCGACCGACTGATTTTCTCTCACCGTCTGATCCCTCGCCAGAGTTTCTGACACAGAGTTACGCAGCGAAGGGCTTGGCTACGCTCGTTCAAGCCGCGAATTCCGTTTCTGGTATTTGTGATTCACCTCCACAGCGCAAACAAGCTGCTGCAGCAGTGACTGTTGGATGTCCTGTGTCCTCTGGCTCCGCGAAGAAGAGATGGCTGCGACAAGCAATCTCCGAGGAGTGTGATTCACCAAACAGTAGACCCGAGAGTCCGCCTAGTGAGATGGTCGCGCCTCCGAAGAAACGAAGATTTGCCCGGGAAAGTATCTCATCAGACAACTACACTCCACCTACAACACCAACACATTTGGTGCCGGATTTAGTCTCGACAACCGCAACGCTCTGCTCCGTAGAGAATGATTTCGTCGAGCAGCCACATTCGCCACTCTCACTGGAGGGACGAGTGAAGACCGATTATGAGTCGGAGCTGATGAAAGAAGACACTAACTCTGAGCCAGAGAAGCCTGAATACTACGCAAAAATCAAACCGGAACCTGACGTTCTTGAAAACATTATGTCAGTAAAGACAGAAGACGACAGTGAAATGGAGGACAAACCGATTATTTCTAGTCTAAAAATCGAAGAGGAGTTGATGTTTACAGACACAAAAGATCATGTGAAGGACGAACAAATGGAGGTCAACGAAAAGGATGATATTACTGCGAACTTAATGAAGATTGAGACGAAGCCGAACATCAAATGTGAGTCGGAGCCTTCTGAACCGATAAAATCTCCAAGTCCTGTGATTTATCCTGCGAAGAATGAGTCTAGCCCATTGCCTGTTGAAAATAAAAGTACTGTCGAGATCATCGATGAAACTGAAGTAACAGCAATTGAAGAACCCACATTGCTTATTCCTATGATAGAGTGTGCCACCGAGTTAAAGGAATGTGTGCCAGAGATGACTGTCGAGTTTAGTGACAGTGCACCAGACATCACAAATGTTGGAAACGAGAACGAGAGATTGGTAGAGGAAGGACAAAAGACTGTGTACAATAAGGACCTAAAGTCAGAAGATACTATGTCCATCGACGAGTTTGACGTCGAGGCACAGATGAAAAAAATCACAGGGGACGATGGTAACGACTATAAAGAAAAGGTGGACACAAATTCTGACAAAGATAAGAGCATGGATGGAATCGAGGGACTCATGGACAGTTCGAAGGAGGATTCAGAATCGGAAGATCGGGATTTTGACGACCTCAAGTTTAATGACGAGCCACGGCACTTCAAAGAGCTCGATCGAGACATTGAAGAGAGGGCTTTCAAGGAGTTAGAGACATTGTCAAACAGTGAGGAATTCACTAAAGACACTGTGGATGGACCAATGAAATGTCTAGAGCCAATAAAATTAGACCAAACGATGGGCTCAATCACTTCCTCCGAGGAATCTATGTTTGACTCTGTATCATCCAACATCGACTGTGAGTCTGTCATGGAACCACCAAAAATATTTCACTCAATTCCACCGCTAAGTGAAAGAATCCGCAAGAAGCCAGACGCATCCTCAGCGCCGAAGAAGACACTGGACTTTGAGGCAGCGATTATCGAGTCGACGATTGACATGGAGTCTGTCGAGATATCAGAGAACGGCGATCAGAAAACTGAGCTTTCGACAGCGTTACGTGAATTGTTAGAGGCAAAAATCGACGAAGAGCCAATGGCGTTTACAAATAACGAGTTAGTGACGGAGAATATTAATCCGCCGCAGATTTCCGATCATAACGAGCCAGTTACGTCGGAGCAGCAGCGTCTCGAGGAAATCGCGAATGTCATGGTGAAGGATGAGCTTCCAACGGTGGAAGAAGTTGCGGCACCTCCACCAGTGCCACCGCAGCCAGAGATTAGAAGGTTGAAGGATCCCCGAACAGCTATTCCCAACGAAATGCGAGTACCTTCACCAAAACAAGATATTCCAGCACCAGTGAAGCGCAAGGTTAGAACGGTAGGAATGTAGTGAAGGTCTACCTAGGGTAGACTGCTTTGTTTATTTAGTTTTAGATGAATCCTAACCCTCCCCAGAAAACTTCCTGCACTCAACAAGTCTTGCACGAATGAAGAGTCGTCACAGAATATGTTTCTCCCATCGATATTCTTTCACTTGCCCTACTACACCGACGAATGAGTTGATTATTCATTTGAGTTGCGCACGTTAGTCACGAATGTGATGAATTTCGATAGTAAATAATTTTATTTGTATGAGCAAAAGAATTAATTGATTTATTTCTCTTAGCTCTCTATATCTGAGTATCGAAAACGGAAACAACAGTCCTCTGGAACACCACCGGATCCCGAGCCATCGAATGATGCAGCTTCTTCAGATAAAAGTCCTGCACGGGGACGTTCCGACAGTGCGAGCAGTGGTACATCGTCTCTCAGCTCTGATGAGGATAATCCAAAAGTGACACACGATTTGCCGAGCTTAACGACTTTGCCGCTTTTCGTGAATGCCGAGAATGAAGAGCGTAAAGGTAAGAGAAAATTCATGATCGACCATGTAGTAGAAACATTCTCCAGAGCTTTAGCTCTATCCAAATATACAATGAGGGTGAAAACAGGCCGGTGTGAAAGGCTAAGAATCAGTACATTCGCAGGTGGTGACGAAGGAACAATTGGCTGGTCTGCGGCACCAACACTCGTCGAGCGACAGCGTGAGAACCTTACTGAAAGACTGAAACGTGAATTTGGCCTCTTCCTCAGCGATGACGAGGAAGAACGGGCGCGAAAACAAGGTAAAATATAATTTCCACATTATCTTCCAATTTTAAAGAGACGTGACAATTTTACAAAATTTTTGTTTTCATCAGGTTTAACTGCAGAAGCAATTTTAAAGGCTCGTCAAGAGGCTCTTCCACTTCAAGGCACGATACCTGGAGTACCGACAGCCTTTCCTCCACCACAATTGCCGCCACAGCCCTACATACCACCCCCTGGGTCTGCGCCTATTCACTATCCGCAGTTCCAAGCGAAGCCGCCACTTCCTGGACAATATCCGAGCTTTACGATCCCGCAGCCGATTCCACCACCGATGTATCCTGTGCCACAACCACCAACTTCCTCCACGGTCGGTAAGCAGACTCCTCAGTTTCTTGTACCGCAAGCACCACCAGGTGCTAATCCTTATCCACCACAATTTGCACCGACGACGAGCTTACCTGTATCAGCGTCGCGATTTCCTCCTACGACGCCGCCGCCATCGGGCTTTAATTCGTCAACACCAAATCAGAAGCCCTACTACAATCACCCCCATTCTACGCCCCGATCGTAACTCTGTCTGCTAAAAGAATAGGAAAGTAAATTTTTTTTCTTAATATTTGCTGGCTGGCCTAAACTTTCATGTTAGAGTCTTTTTTCCCGAGGAACTGAGAACGTACATTTGGTATTACATATTTAATTCTGAACAGATTATTACTATTATTATCTTTTCTTTTCATGTTTTTTTTTTATTCCAAATAATTTAAGACATTGGCGTTTCAATAGGAGAAAGGAACAAAGACAGACAGAGTATGTAATTCCCTTTTTATACCACAAGCATGGTGCCCTGAATCTGTTGTAAGAAATACGAACAAAAAATATGCTTTAGTGTATAATAGTTTGAATTTGATGAGCCATTGAATGATGACAAATCGAAGATCTGGTGGAGAGCTGCGTTAGAAATGATTGACGTTCTCCATAAGAACTTCAATAACACACGTATTCACAAATACACAATTATATTTATAAAGATAAATAATTGTACAATGTGCACGTTAATGCACTTACGTGGTCAATCCAGTGTGTACATATGACCTAGCATAAAAATGCATAATATTATAAAGTTATTATATTTAACGGTAGTTGCTGCAGAGTTACTAAACAATTGAATAAATAAAAAGATGCGATTAGGGTTAGCTGTGTGCCACGCTGCTAGGTATTTAGTAATTGACTCGAGATTTTTGCAGATAAAAAATCCAGCGGCGTGACGATTTCCTTCCCCAGAGTTGTCTATATTTTATATTTCATTGTATATTGTGCGATCATTAGTTAATAATAAATGATACATGTTGCATTATTATTTTGAAATTTCAATTCGATACTTGAGTATCACCGCACTAAAAATTTATTCGAATTCTGTCTGGTTGCAACTATTCTTGCCTGCTTCGGCAGATCGTCGTTCAGACGTTCTGCATCGCATATGTTTTTTTTTATACGTTTGAAAGAAAATCACGGTTGAGTCCTACGTTTATGATGACTCAGTACATTTTTTATTGTATTTTTATTTTTTACTAGCATCTATAGTTGATA
>JABSMT010038781.1:0-14754 GCA_018902335.1 Eumacrocentrus americanus
AATTAATTTTTTTTTTTTTTTTATTAAATCATTTGTTCTCTTTACGTACTTTTGATAGATAATTTAGTCACATATGTGCCTTAAATCGCTTGATCTTTGTGATAATCATTTTTTTATTACCTCAAGATAAATATGAGGTTGAAAGAATTACAGACGCATTTCATCTATAATAGTAATTACAGAACAAAAAAAAAATAAACGTTAATGGTTGAAGTATATTTTAGAAGAAAAAAGAAAACATATTGTAAACGTTATCCGAGCAGAAGCAATAATAAGTGTTTATAATAAAAAAAATTAAGTAATAATATTTACTGCTCAGGAATCTTATTTATTTAAACTTAACTATTTTTTCTCTCTTTGTCTGCAGCTCACTGTCAACATGAAGAAAAATTCTCGCGCAAAGAAGCGAAGGTCGTTGCTTCGACGTTCCTCCTGTCCTGACGTTTCAAAGTAATTGCCGGGGACCCGTTGCTCAGTAACATTTACTTTCACGAGACATTCTCGGCGCTCAACGGCTCGTGAACAATTGACCATAAGTGAGGCTGTACTTCCATTTCTTTTTCTACAAACAGGGTCAACAGACAAGCTTCGCTTCTATTTTACATGCGAGAAGCTGCACACTGAGTCTCATGCCCCCCTATCCAATTACGCGATCTGCAGTCGTATCTGCAGAGTCCTCGGAACTCCCGCCGTCCGCTGAAAGGGAGGTAAAGGGGTGGCTTTACTCTGAGCAAGAAGCACTGTGAGACGAGGAGGAAAATGGGAGAAAGGTTGTATGGAAGCGGCAGTAGTTGGAGAAGGAGGAGGAGGAAGAGGCTGAGGACGAGAAGGAAGACGGGCGCTCCAGCAGTCGACGGTTTTGTTGCTTTGCTCTTGGTCGTGGCAGCATGCGGCGGGTAAGGACCTGGATAGGAGCGAAATAGCGCCAGCAGAGTGTTCGAGTACAAGAGAGCAAAGTAGAGTATACCTACGAGGAGTTAGAGCTCGGCATCTCTATGTACACGGACACTGGCGCACGTTTATATACGTATTTACAGATGTACCTATATACCAAGAGAGAAAATGGTAGCCAATGGCGTTGGCTCGGCGTCGTTGCTACACAGTATTGAACGTCTCCTACGCGCCGTCCAGATCTTTCTCTCTCTCTCTACCTCATCTCCTCTGAGCTCCCTCTGCTCCTCGCACTTCTTCCCTTGGTCCTCGCCCTTGTGACCCGACCAACCTTTCCCTCCTCACTTCGTCGATATATAGTCTTCTATCTCCCTTTTTCTTCATTTTTCCTCATCCACTACCACTGTGCTCTCTGTCAGCGTGTGAACGATCTGATTGTCAGGAGAGAAATAATGGTACTCTATAGCCCAGTAGTAATTCAAGTCCTTGAAGATGGTTGTCACAACGAGAGATAGCTGTCAGCGTCTCATGAGAGGATCCATATATAAAATTACATGGCGCGCATACAGCTGCCGGATCTTATGCTAATCCCGCCCCCGAACCTAACTCGGGCCCACGAGGATCGCATGAAAAAGTTGCTCGTTACACAGGGCGCTTCCATAAATCTCTCCTTCCTAAGCTTAATCTGTTCGTCGACGCTGCTGCGTGTGGTGCCCTAGTCTTCGGCCCATCTTTCTCTTTTTTTTCATTATGACCTCTCTTTCTTCAGTCTCCTCCTTTTGCTGATGGAAAAACTGGCTGCAGGGTGGCAGGTGTGCACCCACCGTGGTCGCTGATTTTCATAATTTTCCACCTACCCCAACCCTCCAGTGAAATTTAAATTTCCAGTTTGCTGCTCGAGTGTTGTGAGACCCAGACCGGATGGCGGCTTTTCACGATAGGAGAAAATATATACGGCTGAAAAATCCTCACGTCATGCATGGCTCTTGGGAAGATTCTATAAATTTTTATCGAATCACTGTGCGATGTCGATTACCATGATCATCATCTTATATTGGAGAGGATATTAGATGACGTCTTTGGAGAACCTAGGGGGGCTCGCGTGGGATATTCTTCAATGAAGAACGAGAGCGAAATGGGTGTGGGGATATGCCATCAGCAGAAGAGGGTAAAAGGTAGACGCACTAACTGCGATGTTGCCCGTGAGAACGAAACGCGAAGTTGATGGTTCGCGTGAAATTCGAAATGTAGATATTACTCGCAAGGGCCGCTTCTTCACGGTCGCAAGGGACACACTATTGCTGTTTCCTGGTGGTGGAGGAATCCCCCTGGCTCGCACGCCATATCCATGGCACGCCATTGGTTCGGACCTCTTCTTGTGTATCATCTCTCTGTTGCTCTTGCTCTCGGAAATTGCGCTGAATCTCTGAATCCTGTCAGCGAAGATTGCGCTGCTTGATATATATGTACACGCGGTGAACACTTGGAAGAGTTGGAGGAGTCTGCAGTAGTGTGCGCAGTCAAGGGAGACGTTGGACTGCGAACTGGTCAGGGGAGAGGAGGCGTTGCACGAATCGCTTGTGGCGTGAGAACCAGGTGGAGAAAGAGAAGATCAGCTAGAGCCTGATGCTGACCCGTGCGATTTTTGTTCGCAGGACGCACGAATATGGAGAAGAGAGTGTGTAATGGTTGCTATAACACGTTCGAGGAAGAAGAAATCCAACTAATAAATAGCCTTGCAAGGTCGAGTGTACTGCAGGCGTGACACGTCATACCAGGAATCGTGCAGTCTTCTTGGGCAACTGGAAGATGAGCAGGAAGAGGATAGAAGAAGAGTACGAAAGGATAGAGAAATCTTCTGAAGGATAGTTACAATGGACATGGTCTATGGACAGAAGAGCTTTCCAGCAACGCGCGCGATATATACAATGCAGATGGAGCGTGTGGGAAGGCCGGAGGCGTGGGGGCCATTATGGAGATGGATCTTCCTTCGAATAAAGGCAGCACCGTTGGCGGGGGTAGTTTGAAGTGCCGCACACGATCTTGGCTGATGCTGAAGGGGAAGAGACGGGAGGGATGGATGGTGGCCCGGTGGGTAGTTGGTGGTAATATATCACCCTCTTGTCGTCCGTGAGACGCAACTAAGCCTGTCGACCAGTGCCCACCTCCACCGCTTCCTTCCTTCCATCCTCTGCCCCTTCCTTGAAGCGTCCGTCCAGGGACCTGGGGAATCAATAGCTGGGCGTGAGACGCTCAAAGAGAGTCTATCGAGTGTCTTCGTGCTCGATCTGGACTTTGTCCATCTCAATGACAATGCTTAGAGATGTTATTCTGGTCTGTAAGATTGAATAATATTTTATACTCCAAGTAAGAATTTTAATACTTTGGCTTGATAATAACTCTTGATACTTTTTCACAGTGCAACGTGGTTTAATCAAGGAAAGGAGATGCGGAGGAGAGAGGAAAGAAGAAGTACGAGGGGAAGGTGGAGTACAGAGAGAGAGAGAGAGAGAGCGAGAGGAGTTGGAGGAAAGAGGTTGTAGCTGCGGATCGATGTGTCGCCGCGTGTGTCCAGCACCCAACGGAGGCGCTTGCGCCCTGGATGTGTCGTCCTTCTGTCCTCCCACGTCGACAACGACGCTGATTCGTCGAATCACCCTGCGACAAGTCCTCTCGGTTTGTCACCACGACCGAGTCTCCCTTCTCTGGCTTCATGTGTCGCCAACCACGGTTTGGAGACACCTGAATACACCCTCGTTGACGCCTTCCAGTAATATATACTCAGAGGGTGGCATAGTTCCAGCATCTGGATCGTGAAGTAATTAATCAGCCAGAGACAGCACACCTGGAACTAAACGTTCATATTTTAATAATTCTACTGATCTCCAGTGAGAGATAAGGGCACATCCCTTCAATACAAAGCCATTCTCTGGGAACTTCGAAGTAGATTAGGCCCACTAATCAGACCCATTGCCAATAGTTGGTAAGGTCCTATTACTCATGGAAATATTCGATTGAAACGTTGAAAGAACGACGCTATAGAATTTTAATCATTACAGAGTGAAACGGGTTGACAGAGGGATGATTTCAAGTGGATTCCAAGGATATGGAGCCACTTGACAGAGCTTGGCGACATTATCTACGATCCGCCCACCATCCCTCGCGGAGGTGGAGCACGAGTTTCCAGCGACAGCACTACGCAGCTGAAAGAGAGGGACACATCGGCTTGGAATGTCGCTGCGAGGTTTGTGAAGGCTGCCGCCACAGGGGGAACATCGCCGCGACAGCGCGCATTGGCCGACCATGGGGACAAGGGCGTGGTTATCCTCCATCGCGACTCTTGATAATTGGATGGCGTCGCGACAAACACATTGACCAGACTGGCAATCCAATTGCACAAGTTTTTATCCATCCCATGGCTTTCATTGGCTCTTGAATGATGGTGTTGAGATAGCAAAAAAAACTTGTAAAAGCTCCATGAATCGCGTGGAATTATGTCCCGGATCTTTCTCTCTTGCGTGTTGGCCTCTGAGAGTGATACCGCTAATCGTGGTCAAGGCTTGAAGGCCTTGGTGGGTGTCCAAGCAATCGGCCAAGTAGTAGTGGAGAAGAGAAAAGAGAGTGGACGAAGTAGAAAAAGACAAGCACAAGTGACAAGGCAGACGATGCGAAAATGGTGAAGAGGGAGTGTTGGGAGGAGCTGAAAATACTCTCACGGCAAGTATGGCTTGTCGTGTTGCAGGATAATTGGGACACCGTGTATTATCGCTTGCGTGCCATACGCGGGGTGCAGTGTGTGATTGGATAGGCGGAGATGGGTCGCGCGAGATAGCTGACCCTAACTAAGGTAGAGGAACCGTGGAGGGTATATCTCCGAGGACCATCTTCTCCATCTGCAGACAGCGTTACCTATCTACGTCATGCTTGATGCATGGCGTGGGCGTTCCTGCGTTCGTACCAGAGGTTCTCATTTAATTATAGTCCAGTGTGATGCCGCTGCGACTCGGCGAGGTCTACCTCTTTCACTCTTTCCCATCTCTTTCCACTGCATACAGAAAAATCATGACCAACATATACGTCTTGGCTTGGACAGCCTTATATATATTCCCATTTACAATTTTTTTCAAATATTCTTC
Organism: Eumacrocentrus americanus; assembly: GCA_018902335.1. Lineage (NCBI taxonomy): Eukaryota > Metazoa > Arthropoda > Insecta > Hymenoptera > Braconidae > Eumacrocentrus > Eumacrocentrus americanus. The sequence continues at coordinate 5,028 of JABSMT010038781.1, forward strand.
GCCACTCAAAAGGACACAAACGGCTTGATTGACACTGGCTCTTAATGGGGTATATCTAAGAGTCCTTATTATGAAATTATTAATGACTTTTTCGAGGTGTATTAATGACACACGAAATTTACCCTTCGACCCTCGGACGCATCAGCTGAACTCTCTTATTATATTTAATTTTCTCCCACGTTCAATATAAACTCAAGGTAGTCATCAACTTGATGACAGACTCTCGACCATATTTTCACAATACTGACATCAATCGGTCTCGTTCCAATTTAACGTTGTATTCAGGAGTATAACACACATGAACCCAATGAAAGCCTTGCCATCGGTCGTGCCACAATGCGTCATCAGACTGGGCTCGCTCCCGGATTCATAATAGACGTGAGTGGCATGACCTGTGTGAGATGGTACAGCCAAGTGGAATGAACGCAGATGAGAAATATAATAATAAAACGTGAGGTCGTTTATGCTGAGAGTTTGTTCGCCTGCAGGACAAGCGAACGATCGCTAATTGACGTTGTATATACCGTCAAGCCGCCTGCACGCGTGTATAACGGTGTGTGTGGTCCCGTCGTCGTTAGCTCTTCTCAGGAGAAAATATATACTTCAATATGTATACGTATATGTACATCCAAGATGCACAGGTATCGTGTAACACTGCTGTTAATAGGATAATCAACGTAGGTTGCGATCAGGCCGACGTTTCAGAGTCCTCGAGCGACGAATTATCTAGAGTTGACGTGAGAGAGTTTGGAGCTGAGACCACTCATTGTTCTTGCATAGGTCCCATGCATGGGTTTCCGGTTCTGAGGACGTGAAGATTCCTCGACGCACGCGGGAGTGAAGGACCCTGAGAAGTGCACAGCTGGTCTACTCTCTCGTCCTCGTGGCGGTGTCCATCTGGAAGAGGAGATGAGAATATAAGCGATGTGTGTATATATATACATATACATATATATCGAGATCTATAGCTGCGCGAGAGACCGTAGCGTGTTATTATTTTTTATGGCGCTGGCTCTCGGGTGGAAGCCCAAGTAATTTGGCGTTTAGCGATATAAACGTTTGTCTGTGATCGCCGGGACGCATCTATAATCTCCAGGCAATTCGGGACACATGCAACGTCAAAAATGCAGCTGCCGTGCCGGCCAACTATTCCCCAGGATACGATGAAGAAGAGAAATATAGAGAAAAGACGCATGGATACTGTCTTGTGATTTATACTTTTACTGTCCCTTTTTCTCAACGTGTATATCTTCTCGTCTCCTGAAATCCAGTTTTTATTTGCTCGAAGATGTTCCTCTGCTTCATTTCCTGCAGAGCATATTGATTGTCGTGTTATCGATAATTAAATTTCGGGAGAGACATCGCCTCTCCATAGCCCGTGTGAATCTCCAGCAGTGCGAGTGAAGAGGGTAATTGCATATGTGTACCTCTCTGCAACAGAGAGATGGTTCAGCTTCTTTTTGCTCCTGATGCCTCCGTGGTGATTACTGGGAGAGGCCCGAGAGTGTTCTAAGCCCGTTTCTCTCTCGGTCCTGGCGGTCCAGGCAATGAGGGATTGGATGCGAAGCAAGACGCAGAAGACGAGATGAGAAGTATAAGGGAGAGAGGAAAGAGAGCGCGCACAAGGGGGCGCTACGAGAAGTAGAGAGCAGAGGTTACTTTTAATGTCTCGCGTCACGCAGCCCAAGGCGGAGAACGCGCGATGCCTTGCTTCTCGTCTCCTTACTAATTTGGCGCCAATTTCCAGGCAACCACTCGGCAAAAACTAACCGAACCATATACCTCTATACACGGTATATACTCCCTGGGCTCTGATTAAATGCTACCATGATCCTTCTTTCTCCTGGTTTTTCCCACACTCTTCGAGAGACTGCGCGTCCATCAGGAGACACTGCTCCCAGCTTAACATCGCAGCTTTACCTATACCTATATCCCTGTAACATAAGACACGACTGGTCACTTACAAAACGGCTCAATTAATTCTGTGAATCAATGACTACCTACCAATCATGTTCCTCAACCGTGTATACGTGTCTATGCAAATATCCATCTCCCAGCAGGCGTCACTTTATTGACGTCTGATGCTTGATGTGCCGAGGCGTAGACGAGGCGGTAAGACCATAGGTGAGCAGTCAACCACTCGCCGGTTTGTATCACAGCCCGTAGAGATAACGTTTTTGATCAGCCCAGACGACGACTCCCTGCTGCTTGACCTCATCATGCCACTCTATGGGGGTCTTCATGAGCCGCCATCGAGAGTTCCGAGGTATCCGTGGTCCAATCCGCTTTTGTCTCAAAGAACCACACACCACACGGATCCGCCCTGGCGCCTGCTGGCTTGATCCCTGTTGTCCTGCTCATTAAATCCTTCCTGAAATCATAGATCTATCATTTGTCATCATTGAAAGATTGAAAGAACATTGAAAGATCTGAAGTAAGCTACGTAATTATTACCTGTGAAGACGTGACGAAAATGGAGGAGTGTAGATCTGCTTGGGTCCGGGGTGGAAAAATCCCAGAGATCGCCTGGGTGGATAGAGACGTCATAGCCTGGTGCTCTAGTGCTCACGTTGTCTTCTTTGACTTGATTAAACGCGAAGACACTGTTTACTGGTGCTCAGAGTCCATCGATGGAGCCTGCTGCATCTCAGGAAACCCAGCTATGCACTTAGTTGGCTTTGCCGAGAAATGTAATAGTCCAAGAATTTTGGTGTTTTCTTATTTAAACATGATATTGATCTCTGAGTGTCGAGGAGGTACAGAAAACGGTTATCTTGCAACAGCTTTTGCCTCCTCCGAGTTTATAGTTTCCTTGGGATCTTATCCCAATTATTTAATGATTGTCTGGAACTGGAAGACTGGGGAAAAATTGTCATGTATTCCCACCGCCATTCAGGACATTCAGGGACAGTCGATCAAGGTGTCTGAGAGCATACCAACCTGGATAGCGCACCTTGGAAAGGATTCAGGAAGGTTATTCATTTGGAAAATAGTTACTACATCGACTATTATCATGTCCTGTGAGGAAGTCTTGTTACCAGATGCCGCCAAACCCGTTCATGTCGACTGGTCTACAGATCATGGAGATGTTCAGCTAGCAATGGTTGATAAACATGGCCATGTCTACATCTGCAATAAGGACGGCAGCGAGGTCAATCGAGTCGTGTTCTCTCAACGCTGTGGACTCTGCTTGGAGTACGAGACCCCTGCTGTCTGTTGGTTTCAAGGTGGAATCATGCTGAAGACGACCTTCTGCCAGATTCGATTCTACAAGAAAAGAGAGGAGAATATTTGGCGACGTGAGCGGTATGTCAAATCAATTCTTAAACCATACTTACTCACTCGTCATCCATTTGCATCAAGTAAACTCTTTTATTTTACTGCTGAGGGATTTTTGATGGAAATGAATTTACCTGCTGAAGAAGGGGCTCTAAATATTGAAGAAAAATTTTATTATGGAGGCATTTACAGCTTCATGGATCTTATTTATCCCTGGGGGCATCATTTAGTCGTCATTGATGATTCCTGTTACTTCTATATTATAGACGTGATGACTGCTCGTCTGATTAGTAAATTAAAAGTGGATCTGGAAGGTCAAGTTACTTATTTAGTCTCTCATCCTGATTACCCAATGGTAGCAATCATCACAAAAAGTGGAGAATTAGCTCTTGTAGCAGTTCATGTACCTAATAATCCTACTGTGGCATTTAAATATCGCCTTCAGAACGATGAATTGGATTTCCTAAAGTTTTCCCACTGTGGCAGACACTTAATAGTGGGCGAGAAGAAGTCTGGCATTTGCTACTGCATCGTTTCCACTGGAGAAAATCCCTTTTCAATGATTTATCAATTTGAAAGTAGGCATAGAATCACAGATGTTGTGTTATATGATGAGAAAGGAGTGCTTAAGGTCTTGATTCTCGGCCACTCGTCGAGGCGAGCTCTCGTAGGACACTACGTCATTATTTATGAGTTGCTGCCGAGTCAAGAGAAGTTTATGGAGCCAACGAATGTCATACAGTTGCCTACCATTTATCAATGTCTACATTATGCACCAGAAACTTCACAAATTTTGATTGCAACTCCTTATCGTTCTCGACAAATACATTTTCTACATATCAAAGCAGCGCAAGAAATAAATTTAATCAGAGCAGTATCAACTAGACACAATATTCGTCAGTTAAAAATTTACTCAAATCGTCGATACATCACTACTAGTGGATTTGACGGTATTGTGACTGTTTTTGAGAATAAACAGTCGCCAGAAGCCTCAACTATTCTATTATCACATCACAGAAAGGATCTGGGAGTGTCTAAAGCAATTTGTAGTCCCTCCGGGCAACTAGTAATTGCGCTTGGACGGAATGGTTCACTGGTCTGTTTAGAGTTGAAGCAAAAAGATAAAGAACATCCTGAAGACGAATCAGAGCGGAGGAAGATGGTCTCGTCTGATTATTCCAACCTGGACTCAACAATATTTGCAATGCTATCTCGACCGTGTCAAATAATTCCACCCGTAATAGACGACTTAAATAAGACTTGGGTAGAGTGGAAGAGAGAGCAAATTGTATTGCACGAAGAGGAAAAATGCAGCAGAAAAAAATCGGAAATTCAGAGACTTTTTAATAAATTAAAGACAAAAGTAGTGACTATGTTAGATGATAACGAGAATTGTCTTAACACAGAAAAGTTGCCCGTCGCCGCATTCGACCTAGCTGTGCTTACTCGAGAGCAGAAGTTAAAGATTGCAAGAGAAGAACGTGAGGACGCAAGATGCCAATTGGAATTTGAGTGTTCTTCAATGAATAAAGTAAGTAACTGGATCAAAACGACCTTCTGGGATCCTCAAAGCGTCGTATCCAAGTCAATTTTTTCAATCTTTGGCGACACTGAAGTGCCCAATTATCCGACTTTTACTGAGGATCCTCAGGACAGAGAAACAATTCGTTGGGTTCACTTGCTCAAAGATAGAAATATCAAAACACAGGCAGATTTTCGTTCTGAACCGAAGCCCTATGCCTTGATAAAGCATCGATACAAGTCAAGTCATCTCGATGAGAAGTCAGTGATAGAGAACTTGCTAATTGACGATGATGAGTCTGAAGATGAAGAAGAAAAGAAGAAAGAGCAACAAGCCAGTGAAGGCACAACGACTCACAGATTCGTCGAACGATCGAGTCACTACTCTCAATTTGAGGTTTACGCCTTTGCCGAATTTATTTTAATGCATAAAGATCTCATAAATGATGCTCAACTGCTGCGAAATTACTTCAACAAGCTTCTTGAACAAATGGTTAAGGTAAAGGAGCACGAGATGGCAATGGTACATGAGCAGATTGCAAAAATTCATGATATAGACTCAGAGCTGAGATCGATGTTTGGTCAATCAGTTCCAGAAATCCTGGACAATCCTGAATGGCACTGGGCAGAACGTCCTGAGTCGATAATTGAGGTAACGGACACTGAAGTTAAGGTAAGACCATACCTCTCAGATTCGCAGCAGGAGCTGCTAGATAAGCAAACGGCAGAAGCGGAAAGGATAAGGTTACTCCTCATGGTAGACAACTTCCGTGAGAAGGCCCTGCTGACGATGATGGACGGAGTCCTCGAGGTTCGCTGGGAGGACATTATCAAGAAGGATGTTCCCAAGCCTCGATGCATGCTGATGAAAGAGCCGGAGGAATACAATGTCGAGGATTTATTGTCAGTTCAAAAATACGAGAAGGACATTCAGACTTTAAAACAGGAGCGAGAGAAGTATAGGAGAATTTTAGAAGGTGATTATTCAAAGGCAATGAGGATGCTGAAGGAAGGAATCGATAAATTTAACTCATCTCTTCAGGATTTTTCCCTAATACGAATGAAAGTCGAGTCTGCAATTCAACAATTAAATCTTATACGTGCTCGTGAGTATTTGAGAGTAGCTCATCGATGGACAAGGCTGAGAGAAACAACTAGGCTGCAGGAAAAAATTGTGGAAAGAGAAAAAGACATTGAGGAGGTCCTCGAGCAGAACCGTGTTCTTCAAGGGCTATTTCCAAGTTTGAGGACTCAACGAGAGGAACTCCTTGCCAAGGAGAAGATTATGGTGAAGAAATTTAGAAAAGAATTCCCTTCACTTTCTAAAGTAATCGTGGATTCGCTGAGGAAGCAGTATAAGAAGAGACCTAACGTCTCGTTGAAGAATTCAACTGCTGGAGAATTGGTGGAGCTTGGAAGATGTGTCAGACATCACATTATTTCTGACTACATAAATTCCCATTGTGTAGCATACCTAGCAGGTGTAAATACCATTGACATTCAGCCTGCTGGGCTACCAGAGTCAGTCACACCTTACCACTGGGATCACCTAGTCAAAATCAGAAGACTAAAAATAGAATTGGAGATGGAGCTGAAAGCCAACTGGACGGAAATAAATGAGATTGAACGAGGTATTGCACAGAATAATAAAAAGATTGGAATATACAAAGGAAATATATCTGATCTGGGTGACCAATTAGCGCAAATGAAGCAGACTCAGATAGATTTTGAGTCTGACATTGAGATTCAGTTGGTCCTGACGATGGGACAATTGGAGATAAATCTCCAAGGCCAGAGGGACGAAACCAAGAACTCGATGTTCCTACCTAAGATCGAAATAGAGAGATTCAACAAAGAGATTTTAGAAGCAGGCGCTGAGAAGTCGAGGGCAATGAATAGAGCGATAACTTTCCAAAGAGGTACTCTCTTCAAAGAGTGGGAGCACCAGTGCTTGAAGATGAAAATGGACGACCTGGCAGACGAATTCCATCAAATTAGAAGTCTCTTCGTCACCAAGGACATCCAGGTCTTTTTGAGAAGACTGTCATTGGGTCAGAAAGACGACAAGACACGTCAGCAGCTGGAAAGGGAAATTCAGGCAATGAAAAGCACCTCCCAACAGCTCCTGAAGGATTCAGTGCTGCGATTGGAATCCATTGAGGCGAAAATTGAGGCAACGAGAACAGCGAATACTGTCCTGGATAAAGCAATCACTCGGATGAACGTCCAGCGATGGGGGATGGAGCTGAAGAGAGATCTAGATAGTGAAGATCGTCAGAAAGACTTTAGTCAAAGAAAACTGGAGCTAGCTCTGCGTAGATCGAAACTCGTGAGGAAGATTCAACAGGAATACACTGATTTTTTGACTCTGCAGACTGAGTATGAGCGTCTGTGCTCAAAGAAATATCCCAGTCTGTCGTTCTTCAGAGTCATGGGGGATGAATTCAACAGAAAAGAAGTTTAATATTAAAGCATTCAATTTACTCAGTCATATTAATAATTGATTTTTTATTAATTCAGAATTAATGATGATAGCGTGCTAAATCGATGTTCACTTATCCTGAAGTAAACATCCATCTTGATCAGTGAGAAGTGGCCAGTTTATCAAATAATTCCCGAGCTGTACCCACTCGACACTGACTAATTTATCGTGAACCGTTATTAATTAATCGACTCTCCTGCATGGCCTGTGATGTTTTTCCCTTCACTTATATGTTTTCCTCTTCTCTTTATACATACGGATACACATATAAGTTCTCCTGCACTTGATGAGATCGAGACCAATGTACAGGGTAAACCTTCCAATTCACTCTTCGCCTTCAGATACATCTCTGCAATGCAATAGAGAATGGTTGAATGGTCATGTGCGCTTTTTGGATGAAAGGAAAGAAATGGAGGGAAAAGTTTTATTGGACCAGGGAGACTGTGTGTATATTCACGCGGTCTGCAAAAGCGCCCACTCCAATCAATGCAAATCAAATCGCGGACCGTGAATACGGAAAGTGCGCGTAGTCAAATCAACTGTATAAAAGCCGCTTCATGAATGTAAAGGACCGGTGAATACTAACCGCGCACGAGCGAGCACCAATCTGGTAATGCGTCGCAGACAGACTTGAAAAGTCGTAATAGAGAAAAAAAAAATCAACGTGAATTGAACATATTCACCAAGACGATGATGAAAGTTATAAATTTATTTTTGTGCTCAATAGTTTTTTTCAAGTTGATATGTAATCACGAAAACCCCATTCACGCGGGCTTGTACCGACGTTTCTTGCTTGTGTCGAGGGTATATTATCGAATACCGAAGCTTGTGCAGCACGCGATTACCTGAGAGACACCGACACGTGTCAGCAGATAAGGATCTTTGATAAACTCTCCTTGGGTCTCAAGGATTTCTATCAAATACTCACCTTTTTTTAATTTATTTATACCAAGACAAAGACTTCTGCGTGCGATATGTCAGGAAAAATTCGTGACAACGACATACAATTTTTCACGCTCAAATAATATGCGCCATAAATTCGATCGTTATAAGCAGTAAAAGGAGATAAGTCGATGAAAAAGTTTTATTGGAGCCTTTCATAAAATTTATTATATCTCGAAAGCTCTGCGAGATACGGAAAAATTGCAAAAGACCTTTTTTGTAGATAATTCAATTTCCTAAAAAAACGGTCCCATGAGATTTTATCGTATCTATCAAAGTTGTCGAGATATTTGTAAAAATGAAAATGTCTAAAATTTTCAATTATTTTTGACTTATCTCTATTTTATTACCGCTTAACGACAGAATTCTATCAAAAAAAATTCGCCAACAAAACTTGACCTAGACAATACTTTTCTTTTTCACTAAAGTGAAGAAAAGTAAAAAAAAAAAATTAACTTGACGCGCGCACGACATATCTTTATGCTTTACGCTTTAATCTTGAATCATGTGTCTTGCGCCTCGATATGACGGCAAATGAGACGGTGTTGGCGTCGAGAAAAAAGCTGGCAAGGCAATACCAGGGGGAGGAAGGGGGTGAGTTTTTACGACTCGCGTTGCGTCCGCGTCCACAGCAGGATGACAGAGTGAAACACGTTATTATCCCCGCGAGCTAACGTTGAACTTCTTCGCGTCTCGGGGACGCCGCGAGGCCTTCAAGTATATATGCTGCTTGTTCTTTTTTCTCTCTCTCTTTCTCTTGCTCCCGCGTCCACCTATACTCTTTCGCAACCCCTTCTCGGCTCTGCGCGCGGGCCACTTTCAGGCCATAAAGAGACAAAGGAACATTCGCGCGGCCGTGGAAGGCAGTAAACTCTCATTTTCGGAAAATAAAAAATTACTCTCGCGCGACTGCGCTGTCAGGAGTTTATATACACGCCATACTCGCTTGCGCCGTGATCTTTCGAGCGTTCAAAAATAATTCAAGGACACCACTATATATGATGTGGATCCATAAAAAAATAGAAATAAATAAAATAAAAAAGAATATTGGAAATATATTATTTCGCCTGTCGGAAAAATGTTCTTCTGCACTTAGGTTGACCGTTGAAGGCATTGTATGACACTTATCCTCAGTAAGCCGGACAGTATAGTGGTTAGCATTACCATAGCGAGGGCATTATGTATGCGCGGACCAAGTCAATATGTTGGAGCCACGAGAAAGGGGATGAAACCGTCACCCTCTTTGCTTTTCCTCCAGACTTCCCTGAGCACATACGATGCTTCTTAGATTAAATGCCGCGTGAAAATCACTTTCAATCTGTCCGTCGTATTTCACTCGTCTGCATCATCAGTGCGGACGTTCATATATAATAATTCTGTCGTTAAGCGGTAAAAGGAGATAAGTCGAAAATTTTAGACATTTCTATTTTTCTAAATATCTTGAAAACTATGAGAGGTACGATAAAATTACTATAGACCTTTTTTATAGGAAATTAAATTCTC
>JABSMT010038782.1:0-26912 GCA_018902335.1 Eumacrocentrus americanus
TAGTTGGATGTAGAAAGTAATTAACTATTTTTATATTTAAAACACAGCACATGTCCATTTTCATTATAAATAGGAGCACCCTGTTCGTCGGTTACCAGTGTTATTTCCATTTTTTAAAAATAATTTCTCTCTTTTTTCTTCGAAAAATTGCACAAATCTTGATGTACTGAACCAGCGATATTACGCATTTTTTAAATTTTATTTTCGGGAGTCATCGTATACTTTCGACTATTATCGGTAATCTTCGGCAACTGTGCCAGCCGGCCCGTTAGAATAATCGAAAACGCTATTTGTCTTTTTCAGCTGAAAAAACGTAAAAAAATAAATAAAAATTCTATATGATAGATGGGCAATCAACAGATGAGCGCATAATACAGCGTTCCTTGCCTCAACGTCAAAATTACGGCGAATAGACCATAGGCCGGCATTTACGCCTGACACACGCTTGGTGGCAGCACCATCATGACATAATCTCCCCACCACTTTTCGGAGGATTGGAATACCTTCTTCTTAAGAGACGATACTAGCGAGAGCGCCTCTGCTGGATGTATTTGCGTACTAATCAGTAGGTGATTGACAACGGTCGAGTGAGTTAAGTGATTAAAAAATGGCATCCGCGACGACGTCGCACAATGAGGTTTCGCAGCAATTTTCCGTTAACAAACTCATACGCGTTGGATATTACGAGTTGGAGAAGACGATCGGCAAGGGTAACTTTGCCGTCGTTAAAATGGCGACTCATGTCGTTACGAAATCCAAGGTACGACCCCTCTTCCGTTTTTCTTGCGGACTGATCATTCATCGTCCGAAGCCAGTAGACAAACCTGGTGAAACTCCGTCATCCTTTAACCTGCTATTATATTGCTTTCTCAACTCTCCAGACTTTCTTTTTCACCATAAAATCCATCTTTCGCCCCGTATTTACTCCATGAAGCAACTGTCACGTTGATCACCCACCAGTAATTGCTCTAAAAGCTTTTCCAATGATCTCGTCTTCTTAAAATTGTATTTTTTTATACGAGGAATTCCCTAATTCATTCTAATCTCATTTTTATCTTAACAATCCTCGCCTCATTTTTGATTAATGTACGTTGTTAGCACCTCAGCAGAGATTACCGGAAGTACTGGGATTTTCACGCGATAGTTTATCTACGTCATGCCTGTTAACTGTGGGACAATTGGAAATAAAAATATGTTGAGGTTTTCAACCATATTTTGCTTTGTATTGTTTCCTTGGTGCTTTTGAAAAAAAATTACTTGCATCGCATGACGATCTGCTCTATAGATTGAAAACGATGAGATTCGATATGATAAACATGAAAACATGGTTCTGGAAAATTTTGATGTCAAAATCTTTTTTTTTTTGTATTTCATCTCAAAACTCTCCATGATTACATGTTATTAGTAGTCGTGGCGACAAGAGTTATCTCCCAATGTCGAATCGTTAAAGATTCTTTAATAGTTATTAACTACCTTCTTTGTTCTAGGTGGCCATCAAGATAATTGATAAAACAAAGCTCAGTGAGGAGAATCTAGCCAAAATATTTAGGGAGGTACACATAATGAAAAGGCTGAGACATCGCCATATAATCCGATTGTATCAAGTGATGGAAACAGAAAAGATGATTTATTTAGTAACAGAGTATGCACCAGGGGGTGAAATATTCGATCATCTTGTCAGGAATGGAAGAATGTCAGAGCCAGAGGCAAGAAGAATCTTCAAACAAATTGTACAGGCAGTGCATTATCTCCACCAGCAGCGAGTAGTTCATAGAGATCTTAAGGTCTGTTTCCTTTACTGTTTTTTAATAAAAAAAATTTAATATGTAGAATACATATGTTAATTGATTTTTCAGGCTGAGAATCTACTACTTGATGCAGACAATAACATAAAGCTTGCCGACTTTGGATTTAGTAATGAATACACACCGGGTATGCCCTTGAGTACTTGGTGTGGGTCACCACCTTATGCTGCACCGGAAATATTTGAGGGAAAACATTATGATGGTCCTCGCACAGACGTATGGGTATGTATCAAATATAATAGAGCGTTTTTATTTTTGTCTTTTACCATATTATCATTACAGAGTTTGGGTGTTGTCTTGTACGTCCTAGTTTGTGGAGCATTGCCATTTGATGGTCCTACAATGCAATTATTGCGGGCCGTCGTGATCTCTGGAAAATTTAGAATACCATTCTTCATGTCAGCTGGTACATATGCTAAGTTATTCTGTCAACTAATATTTGCACTTCGACTGTTTGTTTATGGAATTTAATGAGCATAAATACATATTCTCCACAGAATGTGAGAAGCTGATACGGCACATGTTGGTAGTAGAGCCTGAACGGCGACTTAGCATAACCCAAATTCTTGCTCACCCTTGGATGGGTGGAGATGGAGTCACAGAACCTGAACCTGGAGGGTCAGTAGACAATAGAATAAATCAATAACGACAATTACTAACTTTTACTAATTTAGGTGTAGTCCAGAGACCACACATCCGCCTCCACTGAATCAAGTAGTCTTAGAGAATATGTTGAGGCTACCAGGACTCAGTGCAGACACATTGCTAAAATCCATTCAAGGGAATGCCTTCGACCATGTGTCTGCGATATATCACTTACTGGCAGATCGTCTAGAGTCCACAATGTCCAGTCTACCGAGCATACAGAGTCTCCCAGGCGACTACATGCCAGACGGTGCTCATCAGTTGGAAAAATTCGGCGAGACAGAATCAGAAACGGAAGCCGAAAGAGCAGGACTTTATTTGCCACTAGGAACGCCATATCACGCGACAAGGAGACATACCGTTGGTCCGGGTGATACGGCACATCAACCATCATCTCCTTATCCTTATCCCTGCCACTATTCACCTGGTTACCCACCTCTTGGACTTTTTCCTATTATGCAATGTAATGTTGACGGTCAGATGCTGCCACAGACGAATCTCCCGCTCAATCTTCCTCTGGTGCAACATCAGCCACCGCAGAATTTTCAAATCAAGGATCAACACCTTCTGAAGCCACCCCCTGTCATGGGAGCTAGTAAGTATAGATTTTTTTTATTTAAAGAAAAAAGAATCAGAGAATTGCGTGATATTAATGTTTGTCGTTTTAAAGCGAGCAGTTTTGGACGAAGAGCTTCGGATGGTGGTGCAAATCTTCACGTATTCTATCAGCAGCAGCACGGAAATGGCAGCGGTAATGGCGAGGAAGCTGGATGGAGCCAACCAGGCAGCAGAGAACATTTACAATCTGTAAGAAAGCATCATTAACTATATTTGTCTCATATATAGTTGTTTCGTTAATTAAAAGAAATTGAATTATTATTCACAGGGTGGAAGTCCTACGTTCGGGCAATGCTCGCAAACATTAAGTGTGAGTGGCGGAAGTCCGGACAGCAATGGAGGAAGCAATGTAAGTTCGAGTGGTGGAAGCGATCGAAGAAGACGAAGTGGCCTCACGGCTGTCATGCAAAGACCAGGTAAAGTGAATAATTTTTGATGTTAATGAAATATTTGCACCGTTCTGATTGTGTTATAGAAGATGTATCATCAAGATTTTAAATGTAGTATCTACATGTGAAACAATCAATATTACTGTCAATCGGATTATCGAATTCCAGTTTATATCTGGCTGGTAGAAGGCACCCCAACGGTCCTTCAATTTTTATTTTACACTTTATTTTATTTCGTTTTCTTTTTTTGTTTGATTTTGCATGGTTTTGTTGTACCGACTGCACTGCCATGTCCTCCTTGGTTGGCATACAAATGCATGTAGTTATAAATCCGGAACTGGTCATGGAAGTGGAAGCTAGGATGAATAGGGCATACGTGCCATCGAGACTGCTGCCCTCCCATCTCAGGGATTTTCCTCCACGATCCCTCCACCTGCGGAAAGCCTCGCTCTATCCTGCAGGAGCTGGTAATTTTTGCACTTTTGTAAATCAGTCAGTAGAATCCTTCAGTACCAATGCTTCTTATCATTAATTATTTTTATGATTTCACGACAAACAATATTGGTATGTTCGTCGAAACTGTTGAAAATAAATGTTTATAACATAGTCTCATTCATAGCAGGTAGTAGAGATTCCTACAAAGAACCAAGTACACACGTCGCTGCAGAAAGATATTCACCAGTACGAAGAGCGTCTGAGGGCTCGTGTCCACCGGGTCCTGGAATTCAAGCTCTTCAACAGGAGTATCAGCAGCTACAGAGACTAGCTTCGCCATCTCACAGTCCTGCAAGCATCCCTGGCTCGCCAGTCCACGAGAGAGGAGTCGCAGCAATTACGCAAGGTGATATATCTGCATTTTTTTCTCTTGATAATTATATGTGTAAGAATGTATAACGAACTTTTTTTATTAAAATAGGCTTGAGTGGACTGACCACCGCGACAGTACAGGGCAGCATAGTGCACGGTACTCCCACACAAACACCAGCAGCCCCGTTGGACCTCAGTCCCCTGAGGCATCACAGATCCCCAGCGACAACCCCAGTGAGTTACTCTCCAAGTAACAGTCCAGCATTAGATATGATCCAAGAGGAACATCCTGTCGATATACCCAGGGTAAGTCCACTCTATATTGCTCTAAAGAGATTCAATAACACACACGGTCAATCAATAACAACCTGCCATCGACAGGTACCGCCTCAAATATCTGTAACTGACGTCCTAGGTGGACAAGTGACATTAATCGGTTGCTCACCCTCCCCGTCGCCATCACTTGATTCGTTGGAGGAAAATTTTCTTCACTACAGTCCACTACCAAGTTTTATTATATCAGAACCCTGCGATCCATCGCGGCCAAGCATCACACGAGGCATTGGTCGACCACTGTGCTCACCTTTGCCCACTGAAGTTGAAGTTACTTTGTCTGACGAGTCGAGTCGACTCAATTCCGAAACGATTCTGGGCAGAGTAAAGCAGATTATCGACGCACGAGCACCTCCAAAAGGTTTTATTTTCTCGCGAGAAGAAGTCGAAGGCGGTGGTCTCAGCCTTGAGTATCCCGGTGGTGTACAAATAGAGCTGAGGGTTTGTAAATCAGAGGAACGCGAAGTGAAGGGTATCAAGATGCGACGGATAAGTGGAGATCAATTACAGTACAGTCAACTCTGCCAACAATTAATCTCATGCATCACCGTTTGACAAGAGCCGACTGGGGTGAAGATATACATAATTGTGTTTCACATTTACGAATACGTTAGATTACATTCCAGGTGCCTCGAAAACACCTATCCAAGTACAGTATTGCATTACGCATGCTGCATATATACGTGTATGGTACGTTAGACATTATTTTATTTCGCGTCTATCATATTCGTATGTGCAACAGTAGTATATTATCCACGTTAAAATTCGTTTTCTCTTTTGTTTTCGATTTTGCACAGAGAAACTCGCGTGTACATACTTCCTCATTGTTGACTCTTTTAGGAGGAAATTTATATTTTGCCTCGAGTGAATTAAATGACGTGCCATGTAATTATTCGGTCTTCATAATTAATTTGGATTATTCTTCACGCGAACCAAAGCTACCAAATTTAAAGTAGGAAAACTATTCCAGTTAATTATTTTGCAAAATATTGTATGGTCAAGCATTAAAAATACTCCCCATATCAAATCAATACCCTTTCACTGTTGTTACTTTGGTTTTTACCGAAGTGTAGTTAAAAGCGATTATTTTTACGATGTAATTACATTGTCCTATCCGTGTAAATAGTTTATTTTCGCTGTAAATATGTCGTATCTAAAAAAAAATACAGTCCCGTACTCTCAATGAAGAACTTATTATTTGAAACTCCAAAATTTGGAATTAATGGAGAAACTAGCCGACTTTTATCTCTATTATTGATCTCCTCGCACGGTAAGCGAGTGTATTAGGCGCGTAGGATTTTTTTTTCTGCATTTAAATGCATTAGTCTCCTCGAACAATTAATTATGTGATGTGAAAAGAAAAAGTAATTGTACAAAGAGGGAAGAAGAAGAAAATGAATAAGAGCATATACACATTCCAGTAAAATTCAAGAGCGTATATAAGAAGTTTTTCTGAGCTGCTCCCTGTCATGTACATGGTCACAATATCCCCAATGTTAAAAAAGGGGAACACAGAATACCTCTGTAAATATCTGTGTACAATAATCGTTTACATTTTCTTATTTTATTCTTGTAGTTTTTTGGTAATGCAAGTTTAGATGAACAACAAAAATACAAATAGCATTTTCGTCCCTCGTGTGAGCCTTAAGGCATTTTGGTGCATTTCTATATATACGTATATGATGAAGTCATGTGTAATCACGATTAGTATTCTGAATTACTTTCACAAACGATTTAACATCGACGAGTGAGAAAGTTTGTTTACACAAAATGATCCAATGAAATTTTTTTTAGCCCTGTAGATTTGTAGAATATTTGTACGTCGTGATTGATTGAAATAAAAGTGTGTTATAAATAATTGTTCTACGGCACACGTCATTTTAATTGTTCATTGCATATTGTTGTAAGGTGACACACGAGTGTAATTACGTTTTACGCACAAAAGTGCATATCGCTGATTGTGAGCCTGAAAAGAGTGAATTGTAAATAGTGGAGCAAAAAACTGGAATGCATGAAGTCCTTGTTTTTTATGTGTATGTAAGTGAGTGTGTACGCGCATGTATACATAAATTCAATGTCTATGTACATAGGCTCATTTATCAGGTATCACGCGCAGAGATGAGCTATGTATATTACAAACAAACAAACAAAAACTATACGGATAGAGAACAGATAGTATTTTCTGCTGTCAATTCTTCAACTAAGACTGTGATTTTTAAATATACTAAGTAATACTTAGACCTCGCAATTAATACGTATTGATTGAATATGACAAAATAAAGCTAGAAAACAATGTCTTTTGTCGTTTATATTTTCTCATCTTGATTCCTCAGTTATTCGTAACTGCTTTAACCCGGTTGAAACCAGCAGCTGACAAATCACCTTGAACGGGGTCCCCATCACTTAAATCCACCACCAGTCGCTTCGCGCTGGTTGTAGACAGCCACGAAAAATCGCCGAAATTAGATCAAAAATGGATTTATGAAAAATTTTAAACAATGTAATTTTTCCCCAAAATTCCATATAAATTATTTATTACAATTTATCTGTAGGAAATATAGAATTCATAGAGGCTTCGGGATATATTTTTTTACTTAGTAATTAATCCCTGACAATAATTATTCTTATTTGAATCCTGCTTCTAATTTACTATTCTAGGCACTCATCATCCAGCAATAAATAAAAATACTGGGCAAACATCTTTTACAAATAAATGCTCTTTTAAATCGCATCTGAGGAATGAACAACCATGACATGTAGCCTATCGAAGGGAAAATTATATTGTCTATGCATCATAGGTAGAAGCAGAGACATTTCCTCCACGTCCGGTCCAGTTGGTATGTATAAAAACTCCCTCTTGTCCAAGCAGCTCGTAAGTGTGTGCACCAAAATAGTCTCGCTGTGCCTGTAGTAAATTTGCGGGCAATCGTGGAGTTCTGAAGCCATCGTAGAAAGCAAGAGCACTTGAAAGCGCTGGTGTTGGAATACCAATCGTGACTGCAGTCGACACTACGACTCTAGTACTGGCTTGGCACTCTTTCATAGCTTTGGCAAAAAATTCGTCCAGCAGAAGATTTGATAGCTTTGGATTCTTGTCGAAAGCTTGCTTGATATTTCCCAGGAAGACGCTAAAAAACGAAAACCTATTTAGTAAATAGCTAGTAGTTAATTTTTTGCTTACTACTCAAGACCTTGACAATACCGAGCTGTGTATCGGATATCGGAGTCAAGGCTACTTATTAAACCTAGCAGAAAACTTTTACTTTTGTTGCTTGAGAGAATTAATAAGCGATCAACTTCGAGGGCAACTCATTGACACTCACCTCCTAATTATGCACCCGCCTCGCCACATCAGTGCAATTCCTCCGTAGTTCAAATTCCAGTTGTGAATTTTGGCGGCTTCTCTCAGAAGCATGAATCCTTGGGCATACGAGATAATTTTAGCCGCGTATAGTGCCTTCCTCAGGTGCTCCAGGAACTTTTTTTTGTCGCCTTTATAAGAGTCATTGGGCCCCTCGAGGACTTTACTGGCCTCGATTCTCTCACTCTGAATAGCAGACAGACATCTTCCAAGGACAGATTCTGCGATTAGAGTCACTGGAACGCCATAATCCAGAGCAGCAATAGCTGTCCACTTTCCAGTTCCTTTTTGACCTGCTGTGTCACGAATTCTGTCGATTAAATATCCTTTTTCGTCCTTGTATCTGAGAATGTCACGTGTTATTTCGATGAGGAACGAGTCTAACTCGCCCTTGTTCCAATCATCGAATACGTCGCTCATTTCTGCAGGACTAAGGCCCAAACCATTCCTCATCAAGTGATAGGCCTCACAGACTAATTGCATGTCACCATACTCAATGCCATTGTGCACCATTTTAACGAAATGACCAGCTCCTGTCTCTCCAACCCAATCGCAACAAGGCTCTCCACCAGCTTTGGCACAAATGGCCTGGAATATTGGTTTTATGTGAGGCCAAGCTTTTGCATTTCCACCAGGCATCAAAGATGGTCCATATCGGGCACCTTCTTCTCCTCCACTGACTCCACTCCCTACAAAGAGAATTCCTTTCTTTTCGAGATTTACAGTTCTTCTCTGTGTATCTTGGTACTCTGAATTTCCTCCATCGATGATGATGTCCCCCGGAGAGAGGAGAGGCACCAACTTTTCTATGAATGTATCTACTGCTGTGCCAGCTATAAATGTCAAAATTTGAAGCTTTAGTTGATTAATTGGCTGAATGTCGATATAAAATTAGTCAGGCTCAGCTTACCTTTAACTAACAGCATGATTTTTCTGGGCTTCTTCAGTTTATTGACCATTTCTTCAAGACTGAAAGCTCCAACAACATTGGTTCCCTTAGCTTCGTTGTCAAGAAAAGCCTGGACTTTGTCTGTCGTGCGATTGTACGCACAGACCACAAATCCATGGTCATTCATGTTCAGAATCAAATTCTGTCCCATGACTGCCAAGCCAATCAGAGCAATATCTGCAACTCTGAAGTAGAAATAGTAATAATTTCTTAATGAAACAACTTTTTAATTTACTAAATTAAATTTATACAGGTTAGAAACTGAAGATGTTTTAGATAATTTAGTAATTCAAAAAATGATTTATTTCTACTGATTTTCTTCCCCTCGCATACTTGAAAAGAAGATGTAATAGTGACTCGACAAATAATTATATGAGTAAAGATGTAAAGTACCCTAGAAAATTGCACTAGGAAAATTAACAGTATGTACTCACGGTTCACCCATGATGCTATTCAACTTAATCTCGTTGTGTGCGACAAAATTATGAAACCACAAATTTTAGATATCCAAAAGCTTTTGGTGAGCAACAAGTGGTTGTGACAGTGGAAATAATAGGAACGGAAAACTACGTAAGTACTTCTTCACACTAATCCACACACTTTACTCAAATCAGCCGACCGTCTATAAACCAATCACGTATCGCACGTGGTCAGGGCCCCCTTCCTCAATCCCTCGGGAGTGGACACCGATTGCAGGGTCCTGTTGTGATGGTCATTCTCATAATTAATCATAGATATTATTAAAGTACAAGATTGTCGAGCATTTGGGAAGATTAATGAAGATCAAGCAAATTTTTTTAAATAAGAATATACACAGGTGGCTATTTTATTTGAACTCTTCTAAAAAAATACAATAACCAACTCTGATATTTCAGTAGAACGTAATCTCTAGATTGATATATTACAGTTATGATGAATAAAGTAAAGAAACGTAAGTTTCACACCGCTGACGGTATTGAATATCCGTATCATTTATCTTGTACGTGTGGTAATTGAAAATACGTAATGAATTGTAGAAATATTCAGTTACACTGAATTTCTCTTGTATTCATTAATTCTGGTTATGAGGTCGGCTTTTTTTCCTGCAGTCGGTTGACCTAAAGCGCGTAGTACAGCTTTCAACTTATCAACTGCATAACTAACGTAAGTTCCATCCCTGACAATATCATTCGCGACAGCGAGATCTAGTTCTTGCACTTGCATTCTTGCAGTTCCTGGACGACCAACAATCTCGGGAAATGCGTCACCGAATTGATCAATTAGACTTGGTCTATTCTCGGTTCGTCTGTTTAATCTCTCTGCCATTTCCGGATACGGCAGAGTACCATCCACAGGAAGTTCATTGCGTTCCAAGTCTAAAGCCAAAGATTCAACGATTACCCGCTCTCGCTCGAGATGAGGATCGCATATCTCAATAGGATTTTCATTCAAACGCACGTATTTAACAATCTTTTTCATTACAGTTAACTGCTCGTCAGTTAGCGGCAGTTCACCATTATCGTGAACATACTCATTTGCGACGTGGACTACTTTATCCCTCACATCTTCTTTAAATGGAATGCGATGGAGATAAAATCCTCCGTATTCCTCGCAAGGCCACATCATCCACAAAAGGGTTGAGACAAAATTCCTGAGGGTAACAGCGCATATAGCCATTACCTTCTTCGCTACCATCTTTGCCAGCAAAGCTGAAAAAAATTGTGTCTGCGGATCAGTTGCGGTGCAGTGACATCCGACAAATAATGTCGATCCTATATGATGTTTAATGGGATCATCCTCGGGCAGCCTTTTGAATCCAATAAGGTCTATTCCCCGTTCCCGAGATTTACGCATCGTATTGACTTTGACCCCCGACAAAAGCAGAGTTTTATCTCCACAATCTAGATTCGCCATGACACTGCTTTTTTCAGGAAATTTCTCTATGTCGAAAACAAACTCTTCTGCCGCATCGTCTTCATCACACAGATATGACGTATCAATATAGGCCCAACAATTAACACGGTCGAGGGTTTCGTTAGTGAGTGTACTCATATCGGCTTGCGTCATGGGCCGACGCTGCGAGATGAAATTTTGAATAGCCACTTTTACTTTTGCGTTTTCTGCAATGTTGAAATCTAAATTCGCTACGACGTGTGCCCGCCGTGAAATTTCTGCTTCTAACTCATCTAGTTGGATTTTTCTAAAGCACCGGGCGCCAGATTTTTCGGACAGCATTTCGATCTCCTTGTAGAAACGTTCGTAGTTCCATTCCTCACTAAAACCCACGACCTGGAGCTTAATTTTGAGCGCCTTGTAGTTATCCGCGCACTGTCGAATTCGATGAAGCTCATCAGGACTATCGGGTGCAGGATTGTCAATGCAAGTCAAAAGAATAATCTGCTTGATGGTCATTGTAGGTGTATCAGTACCAAATTGTCTGCTGGCTTGCTGGAGCACATCGGCCATTGAACAATTGGCCGGAGAAATACGGTTTAGGTAGTTGTTCACATCGTCTTCATCTAAAATTAGTAAAACGATCTTTGATTTTCTATTTAATTTAACTACAGTTCTTATAATTGAGTCAGTTTCATTTTGGTGACTACTTACAGGCTCCCATGACTGTCGTAAACATATTAACACTCACTTCCTCAAATTTTTGGATGACATATATGTTATCTACGGCATCATCGCTCTTTACATTACAGAGCACCAGCCCCATCCAATCCGGTCTATTCTGTCCCAGCTTTTGCTTGAGAATTTTCATAAAATTCTAGAGGAAAATATGTATGTAGCAAGAGAGATTGACGTCCATAATAATAGCTAAATAATAGAAGATATAGAAATAACGGATAAGCAGTTAATCTTACTTTCAGGGACTGGTGAAAATACGACTCTTGTCCATTGGCAAGGATTTCTCGAGTCAGATGGATCACAAAGAGGTGACCGGTACGAAATGTATGTTGTAATTTTTCGTTACCAAAAGTGTTGGCAGGTTCAATCTTTCTCTTTTTCGAAGGCCGTGAATCGCCCATTTCAGCTCTCAATTTGAAATCAAATTATCTTCTTAATAAATGTTTCGTTTAACACCTTCGACACAATCGCAATTTATAACGTGCGAATAGGTTTGAGCACGTCGACTTGTTTATTGCATTGGAGAAGGTTATGTTTAGATTTTATAATCGTTGTATAATGTGACGTAGCATGAACCAATGAGCAGTGGATTTTTGTCCATTGGTGGTTGCTGATTGGTGACGATATTAGTTAGAATTGGCCAATCTATTATTTATTTTGCAATGAATAAGGCTTATTAAATAACTCTACTTAGAACAATTAAATGGTTCGTCCGGGAAAAATGATGGCATAGTTACAATTTGCTTCAAAAACTATTATTTTCAATAGTATACAATTTGCGCGCGCTTTGAGTAATTTTGGTACTGGCCAATGATAGAGCAGCTTTCCCCGACTGACGTCATCGAGTGGCGGTTTATTGGTCGGGGGGGGGGACATTTCGATGGGAAATGGGGAAGTGCAACATGTCGCGATGTGCTTGATTAGATTAGAGCAGAATTTCTTCATCTTCTCCATCTTCTTTTGCTTGCGTTCCGCAGAATACTGTGTAAAATTGATAGAAAACAGTGGCTCAATGTATCTTTTGTCAAATCGCGTGTGCCTTTAATACGTGCAAGTTGATTTGACCCAAGGATTCTCGTACAATGAGAAACATAACCCCTTTGAGAATGACATGCTCCGATTCTGACGCCAGATACTTTTTTTTTATTAACGTTTACGAATGATGAACTCGGGCGCTGTATCTCAAAAAATTATATCAACGTGATACATTGATCTTGGTTGTCAGTGAAAATGGGTCTACTCTTCTCAAAGCTGTGGAGTCTATTTGGAAATGAGGGTGAGTATATGTATTTGTAATTGTAGAATGAGAAAATTCTGAAAATTGTCTTTTATTATTATACGGATGGGCATCTTCGAGCGTAGGCTTGACAGACAATCATCCGCTGGAATGCAACGGAAAAAAATCATCGCAGTAATCTTTTCTTGGTTCATAATTTGCCTTGGCTCATTGAAAACATATGGTTGGAGGACATGGAGTACCTTCAGAACAATAAAGTCTTCAAATAAAAATTATCAGCTGATTTATCTTGGTTATAAGCAGTGTTATTGAGGCCAATTGTAAAGTCCGTCCTTGCGTAATTCGTTGTTCGTAGATATGTACGCTTTCAAAGCGGCATATGTAGTTCTGAATCGTCGTTTTCTCCCCGAGTGAAAGTTTTACTGTTTTTGCTACGCTAGAGTGGCATGCGTTCGATATGTAGCATCGAGTGTCTTATTTCGAAATATCAGAACGCGTGTCATTAAATAAATTTACGTCAGTATCAAATGAATGTCTGTACAATATGCTGTCGATGTTGTTTGCTATTCTTTCCAGCCAACACAAAGAAATTGACTAAAATAAATATCCAAATCCCGTTGACGAAACATACTTGTGCAAATTACTCTTTATCTTCTCACTCCGTTCTGATGAAATTAATATATAGTAAAAATTCTTTTTCTTTTTTACAGAGCACAAAATAGTTATGGTCGGCCTGGACAATGCAGGCAAAACAACCATTCTTTATCAATTTCTCATGAATGAGGTGGTGCACACATCCCCTACAATTGGCTCGAATGTTGAAGAAGTCGTATGGAAAAATATCCACTTTATAATGTGGGATTTAGGAGGACAACAGAGTTTAAGAGCAGCTTGGTCTACATACTACACCAATACGGAGTTCATAATTATGGTGATCGATAGCACAGATCGAGAGAGACTGAGTATGATAAGAGAGGAATTATACTCCATGTTGAATCATGAGGAGCTCTCTAAAGCCAACGTTCTTGTGTACGCCAATAAACAAGATTTAAAAGGAAGCATGAGTGCCGCAGAAATATCACGACAACTGGATTTGACGTCAATCAAGAAGCACCAGTGGCACATACAGAGCTGCTGTGCGCTCACAGGCGAGGGGTAAATACTTCAAAGTTCAATAAATAAACATTGATTGCATATCAATCGTCTTGAATATTCATTGCTAATTTTCAGACTTTACCAAGGACTGGAGTGGATTGTGGGCCGACTAAAAAAAACATGACGCACGTTACAAAAAGATCTCGTAATTTCGATGAAGTAAGAAGAATGTAAAATATGTGAACGTTTTTAAAGAAAAATATGGAAACTGACGGTTGTACAAAATTAAGGCTAAGGATCGCAGTGCGAGCAAGAGTATGTAAGTTTGGATTTGTGCGTAAGAAGCTGCTAGAATTTGACACAATACGCGATGTAATGGTTGTACTAGTGGACGGGAAGTTAATTAATGATTGCGAGTTCGCGAAAGTTGGACAGACTGATGTTTAGCTATTTTTTTTTTTTTTTTGTTAGATTCAAACGCTACATACTCAAAAATATTTTTTAAATACAAATTAAATCACTCCAGATATTTTAAGAGACGTACTGCTTTAAGACATTACTGTATCTAATATGTGACATCAAATCCCGTCCACCTTCCCAGATGAGGTGCGAAAAAGAAAATTGAGCAGTGATTGTAAAAGCTAGCTTAACGGATAACTTGTGTAACTTTTCAAGTACTCTCTGTAACATGCAACTTTTTTTATACCTCCTTGCTACAAGACAGTGATCCACTAAACATGAAATGAAAGGGAAATGCCCAACATCTTAGTACAAAAATTTATCGTGTCTACATAAGAGTTTAAGTAGATTTATTAGCGCCTATGGTACATGTCGACGGATTGTAAGACTTCGATGCAAGGTCACTTAACAAGTTCGACCGTGGAGCTTGGAGGTAAATATGGAGACTACTCTGTGATACGTGGTTTCAACGATGAAAGAGTTGTTTGAATATCTCGTGCTGACGAAAATCAAAAGCAGTAGATTAATTCCAAATTAATCTTGAGATTCGTGATGTTCTAGAGAATGAAATTAATAAATTTATTAGTGAATTATGGTTCGGTCAACTGTCTCGTGTTACTTTTTTTCTTTTTGCATTGTAAATGACATAACTAATTTTTATGTAGCTTAGCTGTACTCTAATAATTTTCAGTATATCTTGCTGTTGAAAGAGACGTTAACAGTAATAATGATAATGAATGTTGTTAATGATGCTGTTGGCGAACACATTGAGGGAGGAAGATCACACAGACATGAAGGATGTTAATCTTTTTCTCATATTGAGAAGTCATTCAAAAACATTTATGAATGATCAAGCAAGAGCTGCTATACGTTTCAGTACGACTGTCAATACCTTCAGACAGAAGTGCGAACGAGAGTAGGACGTGATTGGAAGTGGTCATTGATTTTATACAATTTTATTGCTCCAATAATGGGCGACTGGAGATGCTACTAATAATGATTGTTAATGATCAGATCAAGAAAGTAAATCATTTCTCATCACATTTCGCTTTAATATAGGAAGTAGAATGAAGATTATGTTTTATGTGCATGTGGACAAGTCTGTGACTACTGTGTGGGACACGTGAAAATGATCAATGTATAAATTTTGTTGAATGGATCAACCCGTTGAATTCTGAAATTCAAAATAAATCTATATACCGCAATGTTGTCGTTAATCGTATAATTATTTACTGAAAAAGAATTGAATAACTCATGAATCATGGGATCTCTATTTATTTTCTCGTTCGTTATAAATTAGATACCGCACATACTCATTCATTCTTAAAATGGTGTAACCAACACTGGTCAGCTTCGTTTGTAATTTACACAATTCATGACTGTACGTTTAAGTTCAACTGTCACAATTACGACTGAAAATCTACAAGTAGTTCGGTGCATCAGGCACTTCTTAATATTTTGTTAATTAAGTATTTTATGACTCCTGGCACACTGAAGTTTTCAACGAAAAAAACTAACAGTGGAGCATGATGATCGCGGTCATTGAATTCTTAAATAACCGGCAATACAGCGTCGTGTTCAGACTAGTTAGCACCAAACGTATTTGGCTTTACTGCTGATGATTCATTATTTGAATTCCTCTCATTTAACAATCACATCACTAAATTGACGAACGTTATATTTATTGTTCACTAATAATTCGCAAGACTTTGTGTACAATTTCTAGGCAGTAATGATTAAAGTCTTTAGTAACATGATTTTAACATTCATTCGACGATCACTAGTTACACTTAAATTGTCTACCGTAATTATTCGTTTATTATGATCATGAAGTTGATGACGAAAATGTGGAAAAAAAGAGGACAATGATTTATTAGAGGTTGGTGCAACTGATTGCATTAAAGATTCGATCTCTAAATTGTACTACCCCGGTATGAATACTCGGTTTTGTCTCTGCGTGGACATACATTTGCGACGAATTAATTATCAATGATCTTTTTATGCTCAATGGGAGCAAATGTCTTCAACGTTCTACAATACAGGTCGATGTATTAAAAGAACTTACTTTTTTTTGCTACAATTTCTAAACTACGCCTTGAAATTACAGCTCGAATCATCGTTCACTCCTGATACTCTCCCTCATATTACTACTTTTAGTTATTCCTATCAGCCTTTTATCTTCTTCTACTGTGTGTTCCGACGCAAATTTTTAGTACCAAAAATGCACGATGATTCATAATTGCTTTTCGAACAATTAATTGCTTCGCACAACGATGGTAAATATAAAACTGAGCATAGCCCGTGGTCGTCATAAAATCAAGTTCGATGTTCGACGGTACAACGACCTGGACATTTGATTGATGATGTTTGTGTTTGCTTGTACGCATGTGTCGATCTTGAGTTGGCATAATTATTTATTTTTCGTTCTTTAGGCAGCCTTAGCAGCCTTGATGAGGAGATCAGTGCTGAGAGACTTGGGCCTCTCGATTGGCAGACCAAGCGCGCGATCCCAGACCAGGGATGCGAGCACGCCAAGCGCTCGGGAAACTCCGAATAGGACGGTATAGTAATTCATTTCCTTCATGCCGTAGTACTGAAGAAGGACGCCGGAATGAGCGTCTACATTGGGCCACGGATTCTTGACTTTGCCGGTCTCCAAGAGCACGGGAGGAACGATCTTGTAAACTTGGGCAACGAGCTGCAAACGAAAGAATCATGTTAGATATAGATATTCAAATCCTGTCCAAGCAAGAATTAAATTGGAGCCTTCAAGTGTATTAAGCCAGTCAATATTTACTTGCTTGTTCAAAGAAAGATATATTAATCCGATATCAATTACCTTGAAGAGTGGATCGTTGGGGAGATGCTTCAAGGCGAACTCTCTCTGGCAGGTATACCTCGGGTCCGTCTTTCTCAACACAGCATGACCGTATCCAGGAACGACCTGGCCGCTCTTCAGAGTGTTCCAGATGAACTCCTTGAGCTTCTCATCGCTGGGAGCGTCTCCGACCTGTGACCTGAGCTTTTCCAGCCAGACGAGCACCTCCTGGTTGGCAAGGCCGTGGAGAGGTCCAGCTAGACCGTTCATGCCAGCAGCGAAGGACAGATAGGGATCGGAGAGGGCAGATCCTACCAAGTGGGTGGTGTGAGCAGATACATTGCCACCCTCGTGATCAGAGTGGATGGTCAGGTAGAGTCGCATGAGTTCGATAAACTCGGGATTGTCGTAGCCAAGCATGTTTGCAAAGTTCCACGACCAATCCTTTCCGCTGTCGACGGATCCAAGACCCTTGCCGTTCTTGTAAACGTTACGGTAAATGGTTGCAGCGATAACAGGCAATTTGGCAATCAAATTCATCGAGTCTTCGTAGACGGACTCCCAGTACTTGGACTTGTGAGTTCCACTGCTGTAGGCCTTGACAAACTCGCTCTCGCTGTTGAGAATGGTGATTGCAGCGGAAAATTGAGACATGGGATGAAGAGTTTTAGGAAAGTCATTAAGCGCTTTGGTGACATGAGCAGGGATTGAGCTTCTGGCTGCCCACTCTTGAGAAATTGCTTTGACTTGAGCGTCAGTAGGCACGTCTCCAGTGATAAGTAGCCAGAAGAGACCTTCTGGAAGGGGCTCAGCACCACCTGGAGCCTTAGGCAGCAACTTTTGGCACTCGGGAATGGACTTGCCACGGAATCGGATGCCCTCGTCAGCATCCAGAACCGATGGCTCCCACACTAGACCTTTGATGCCACGCATACCACCGTACATCTGTAACATAAAGGTTTCTCTGTAATTTCATTACTCCTATATCATCAAAAAATGAACAAGAGTAAAGAATTAATAATTAACGAGGATCAATAGGTCGCTCATGTGTCACAGATCAAATTATCAGGATCACATAGCAGGCATGCAGTCTCATCGATGATATGTAATCAATAAAAAAAAAAATGAATATAATAAAAAGAGAAGGACTGCCACACATGGCACTAAGCCATGCGATAAATCACGTGATTAAGATTAATCTGGAGAGATCTCGTTTATCAAGTCAGCGATCTGTGTGTGGGAGTGCACATACCATGTCAACGGTGACTTCACCGACTTTCGTAGCACCATGGTTCTTCCTGAAAGCCTTGATACGCTCTTGCTCCTTCGGAATCTTGTCAGTAAGGACTTTTTTCAGGTCCGTTGCCGCGTCCGACAGTGGACGGAGGATAATTGGAGAGCTCAATTTCTGAAAAAAAGAAGATGAACAAATTTATTACTACATTATAATAAAGATCTTTAACGGTTTTAAGCAATATTTTAATGATATCTTAACTTCCGCGTGACAAAATAAAAAAAAAAACGTTTCAAGGTCGCCTACGTCGACGGCCGCGGTACGTCTAACGAGTATCTGTCACTGCCATTCACTTTTTTATTCGTCTCTCTACACACATAACTTTCATGCTGAGAAATAGCACGACTCTGCGATATTTTTCTTCGTAGAATTTCTTGCGTCTAGTTAATGCTGCGTTGTTTATCACCAGAAAAATTATAATCCTAGTACTCGATATTTGTATCTATAAGGGGGTTCACTGGATTGTTATCAACACTTTTATTTAAGTAAATAGCATGAGTGGCATGAAGATAATGATATCAAGAGATCTGGCAGTGGGGCTCGTATTGGAAGTATGAAAAAGTGGGTCGAGGTGGGTTCTTTTTTGTCTTCATTGATCCGGGTAAGTAGAACAACCAAAGTGGTATATTCTGATGATTGTTGGTCCAGTACAAGCACAGCCAGTTTAAAGTTTACGACTAATTTGAATCCGAAGGTTATGGGTGGACAATTGATAAACGTTCAAAGTCTATGTTTGTATATCTAGCTACTGACATTAAAAAAGACCTTCTTGATAATATATAAATAATTTTGAAAGCTACGTATATTTGTCGTCTGAAATTTTTTGGCAAGTCCACACTTTGGAAACTAATTTCTTAGTTGATAACAGACGATAATAATCTCATTCGGTTGAATTAAAAATGATGATCTAGAAGTATGATAATTCAATGCAGATACTGAACCCGGATTCCTAAGTACCGCAGTTCTCAATTACAAAATATCGTAAAGTGAAACCGATGACATTTCACGTTCCATTTATTGTCACGTAATGCGCTATAAAAACCGACTAAGATCAACTCACACTTGTCGACGACAAAAAATCACGTGGAGAATGATCGCGTGTGATCTTCCAATTGACTTTGAGAGTCATGAGCACTTCCGACCTCATGAAAATATCGTAAAACATCTATCAGTGGTGATCAAAGACATCCAGAATTAATGCATCCTGATTAAATAAAGTTGAATTTATTTTATTCATTTTACATAGCATATAGATTTTTTTCACAATAAATAGCCTTGAAAAATCAGCCTTCTCAGGGTCTGACGTCATATCAGTCACGGAAATTTACTGATACAAAATGAATGAATCATTGTCTTTTGTGACAATATTTCCTAATAAACGAAAAAATGATGATGATAGATTTAATGAATACGTCACGGGCGAATATTGCCGGCAATTCAGCTACATGATAATTATTACGCAATGGCTTTTCTTTAAAGCGACTTGATGCCAGCCCAACACCTGATGGCTTGCAAATTCCGCGAGCGTGAATTACGCCTTACGTCATGACCTCATGACAATCATGCGACTATTGAGGTGCGTGTCAATGAAAAGTTCATCAGTTAATCATAAAAACTAAATTCTTCTATACATACTGTCAGAATATAAATCCTGAAATCCCATTAATTAATTTACAAATTGTTCATATAAGGGGAGAAAAAATCAGACAGATGAAGATAAACATTTAATTGTCAGAGGACCATGGACTTTCGTGATAGACTAATTTAAATGGGGAGCGTGAATGATAGAGATAAGGGGGAATAAGAACGAAGTTGTGTCTGGCTGGGAAAAATTAGATTGGTGGAAAGTCGATGTGACGTCCGAGAGCAAAGATCTTTCTTTCATAAAATGAAAAGGTATAAATATAAACCCAAGTCTAGCTTGATAGTAGAACAGGTTTGTAGTCAGAAAAACCGGTTTCCTAGATGATCCTGAATACAAATATTTTATTTTCTTCCTACCAAGAAATTCTAGTCACATGTGTAAGTCCTTAGGTTGACCTATAAAGGAATGTCGAATGTTTTTATTATGGGCAATAGATTTTTGGTCGGACTCCTGGTAGTCAACGCCACGTGGATCCTATCGTAGCCTAGTCAGCCATATGGATATGGATCCATATGGCTGACTAGGCTATGATGACCGTGTCCGTGGGATCAGTTGCCTCAAGAATACTCGAAATGCCTGGTATTCAGTCAAAGGTGTAGAGTTTACTAGCGCTTTTACGATGTGATTCGTCATTGCTTCAATTAATAACGAGCGACTGACGAGTGTATCGGTGGCGATAACGTTTTCATTACCAGGCGTTACGCAAGCTAAATATGACGTAGAAAATGTCGAGGGGGGTGTGAGCTAAGGAAATTCGTCAATTAAACTTAGTCAGCCACGTTAAATAAGAATACGAACGAATAAAATTGAAAAATTTTTTTTTTGTAAAAAGAGAGAGAAAAATGTAAGGTTTTGTATCGAAGCGCAGACATATTACGAAGACTGAGAATAATAATAAATTGGGCACATATAACGTGAGCCGCTTCGAAAATAGGTTGTTGCGTGGTCAAGAAGTTAGATAATGTCTACAATCTAGTAGGCAATTTTCTAGTTCCTCCTCGGGATGAGGTTTAGATACAGGAAATGGATTTCAGGGTCGAGGGGAGGAAGAAAATGTTAAGGATGGTGTCGTAAGAAATATGTAAAAGGAGGAATTTAGTGGTCGAGGTCATGAAATTGGCAGTCAGGATGGGGTCAAGTGAGCCTTGATCGATGTGGATCAGGGGAGTGGAGCAGTTTTTCGACCTCGAATCCTCGCTAATTTTAGAGGTGCTTGCAAAATGCTGACTGAAAGTTCAGCCACGAGGTGGCTTGCGATGATGGGTATGGCCCTCGTATTGATCATTTCCCGCAGAACCTCCTTTTTCAAGTCTTTGGCCTCATTTTTATATATTTAGTACAATATTTTGCGGTCACGAAACATATAAAATCACATTAGCAACATGGGAGGCACAGAGATACTGCCGTATGGATAAAGTTGTAGTCATTATTTTTATAAAGAAATTTACAAGTTTAATTCGAAATAGGATAAAAGAAGGTCAGTGGCGTTTGATCACCTTGAAAATTGGAAGTATTACATAACGTTGGGGTGAGTGACGAGGTCATAGGCGCATAGAAGCCCGCATGGACATGCCCGAGGTCGTGGTAAAACTTAAAGTGTGTTACACAGAACACTTATCGATCGAATGGCGGACCTTTTTTAGTGGATCGTTTGCCTTCGTGGCACAATAGAAATCGAATTTTCGACGTCTTAAGCTCCATTATGTTATGAATTTCCGCCCGCCAGGTTTAGAAAATTTTGTAGTCCTCTTTTTCCACCTAGACCTGGATGGACCTATCAGGTACAGTCGATAAAGTCAATCTCTGTCAGTGAATTCCATCCGTGCTATCTAAATATTTTTCACGCAATGATATTTTATATTTTGTTCCTTAATCGTTTAATGTTCTATGAAAAAAGTCCGCAGTGTACCGGGAAAATATTCACCGCATTACGTAATTATTGACAGGTTTCTGTCACGAGAGCGCATGAACAGAAGTTCCAGTTGTCCTCTCACGATTATTCGATTTACGATATTCTAGTTACAGACTAATCTCTATTTCACGTTTGAGATAAAGTCAATTCTTCATTTTACGAACATTTTCAATTTTTATATAATCACAGAGATAGAAAATATTTGGAACGGTATGCGAAATCAAAGCTATAGGACTGTGTCTAGTTTACTCGGTACTTATTGCAAGAAGTACACTTTCAAGGACTCTCGTGTACACCAAGTAATGGCACGCGTCAATTCTGGTTGATAAAACGGAATGCTACTGCACGAAAATGTACAAAACGGAGGAGGTTCCGCATTTCGACTTGAAGAGAAAAGCACCCGTAAAAGCACGAGGCAACGTCCTCGAGAAAACTCTCTACCACGTCACAACACGATAAGAACGATTAAAAAAACGGCCACGAGACACGTTCTCGATCGGAGTCTGGTATTCGAATTTGGAGCGGAACGGTAGAACCTTTCGAAAATACACGGAAATTGAATGAAAATGACGATTACTGTCGTGAGAATCTCGTAGAGGGGACAATGATTAAAGTGGACTCACCTGAAGCTCGAGGCATCGAGCCGTGCTCAAACGAAAAAGTGCCATTGTCCTTATTATCCCTTGAACGTATCGTGAGTTTTTCCCTTCGCTCTTTTTTCCTCTCAGTGACCGACCAAACCGACCGCGCGAAGATCTGGCGCCGAACTCGACCGAATGCTGCTTCCAAGCACTTTGCGTAGCTTACGCGCTTCCTTCTGGCTGCGCATGCGCACCACTGCTGTAGATTAAGTCTGCGCATGAGTGTCAACTGGCCAATGGAGGCACGGCCTTGCAGGTCACGCGACGCATGGCATTGGCTCGATTCTTGGCAGGTGTGTCGAACGCCGATGTGGAGATTTGACCGTGAAAGCCAATGAAAGGCGTCGGTGGAAAAAAAACGCGCGAATTTTTCATTTGAATTCATCTGTAACTCGTACACATCAATTCAGAGAAAATTATTTTGGCTTTTTATTGTTGTTCAAACATCTTTATTGACTCAATGGTATTTACGTTGGCTTTTTTGTGAGCGACTCAATGTCGAGACTCCTGCAAATCTCTAGTGTCGTTGATGACCTGAAAAAAATTGATGCATTAAAATAAATTTACAAATAGTTTTCAGGATGAATAAGGCTTACTGGTTAAAGGTGAATAAATGAAATCCACGGGAAGATCCACTAGAAATAATATCCCTGACTATTTTAGCTGCTAGCTGAATTCCATATTGATTTATAGCATTGTTGTCTTTCTTTAGAGCCATCACATCGTCATTTACTTTACGAGGGAGAGTTAATCTACAGATTTTCGACATTTTCATTAAAGATTCGTAACTGATTATTGGCATTATTCCTGGAATGATTGGGACGGTGATGCCATAATCTCTGCAATCTTTAACGAAGTTTATGAATGCTTCAGCTTCGAATATTATTTGTGAGATGATAAAGCTTGCTCCAGCATCGACTTTTTGTTTTAAATAATAAAGATCAGTCTCCTTGGATGGAGACTCGGGATGTGTATCCGGATACCCAGCTACGGCGATGCAAAATTTTTCGCCATATTGATGTTTTACAAATTTTATCAAGTCCACAGCGTACTGAAAGTCCCCACCATCTGCAGGACAATCTAAAAATTTCACGTGTGTTCAATGAATTTATATTGGATACTGGTACCAGTACAAAATTTACCTCCTCGAATTACAAATATATTCGTCTTGTCAAGTTCCAGCGCTCGATTGAGAATTCTCGTTACAATCTCTCGTTTTAGTCCTCGAGCCACCAAGTGCAGAAGAGTATTTTTTGGAAAGCGAAATAGACTATCCAGAGATGTGAAATGGTCATCAGTAGAGTAAGTATGCCATGTCAATGCGTAAAACAGTGGCGAGAACTCCTTGACTTGGATGAAGAATCTGTAAAATCCGCGATTAATTTATTATAGTAATTCTAAGATTCAACAAGATGAATAGGTGTTTTGATATACATACTTTTGATAAATTTCTTCGTTATTTTGGCGGGAAATAAGTTCAAAGCTGAAGAATAATTTTTTCTGGTCCTCTTGACTTCGAATTAATTGTCCAAGATCAAAATGATTATTCGTAAATTCATTGTTGTTCAGCATGTTCGAAAATTTCATTCCCCTGTCGTGTCCCACCGACAGAGTACACTAGCATCAGTTCAACCTCTGCACGGTCCGATTCCACGTGGTCCCCGGCTTCCAGCTCGGAGATACGAACGTGTACGAAAGCGTGGTGCACGTGAGCGAAAAGGGTTCACGCATAGCCTCGAAGAGACGAGAGAGTTTGTCGTTGATCGATCGAAATTTCGTTTTTCTGTGAGTGACACGCCGAGAAGATGTCGTGGCTATTGGGTTCTCGTTATTCACAACCGCCCCAGGATTTTTCTCAATATGCCCAACCACCGGCTTCAGGCTCTGGAGGTGCTGGAGATTCGGACGATCCACCCTCGAAGAAATCCGGCTCTTCAGGAATGGAGGCATACAGATTTGACTCAAGTGCACTGGAGAGAGCTGCAGCTGCTGCAAAGCAGCTCGAAAAATCACGTAAGAATGTCCTCTTGAATTATTTTATTTTGATACCGGCGTTTTTTAGTTATATAAGATTATGTAAGCATGTGTGCAAGTTTGGGGTTATGTACCACCACGACCCCGGACTCGGTTCAGTTGAAGAGGTATAGCACGATAGATGATGCAATGATGGCGCTATTTCTCGTCTTAAATTTAAATCCGAATTCGATGAGATCTTTTTTTCTCGATGCTTTGCGTTATTTGTTGAATGAAGATGATACCGAGCTCGTCCTTATTGATCTTTTACGCTTATTCCTTTTTTTTCAGCCCATGCCAAAGAAGCTCTGGAGTTGACGAAGCTGCAAGAAGGTACTAAACAGGCAGAAATACAAAGTAAACTGAAGGAGTATGAGGCAAGCATAGAGCAGATAAAGTTAGAGCAGAAGCGAGTTGATGGAGAGGAGAGGAGAAAAACGATTGCAGAAGAAACTAAGCAACATCAGATGCGAGCGCAGTATCAGGACTCTTTGGCGAGGAAGAGATACGAGGATCAACTGGCACAGCAGCAGAGGATGAATGATGAGAATTTGAAAAGACAGGAAGAATCCGTAGCCAAACAGGAAGCCATGAGAAAAGCTACCATTGAGCATGAAATGGACCTGAGGCATAAAAATGAAATGAGGAAATTAGAGGCTGAATTGAAGGCGAAGGCCAAGATTGATCGGGAGAATCAAGATCTCAATTTAGAGCAAATAAGATTGAAAGCTTCAGAGAATAGAGTAACTGTTCTAGAGTCCATAAAGTAAGTCTTTCACTTATGTGTGTAAATCAAATCTATTTAAAAATTACATTTTTTCATTATATATTTTTTTAGAACTGCCGGTTCAGTTGTGGGCACAGGGGTGACAGCTTTGCTCCAGGATTGGGACAAAATTCTCGCTGCAGCAGGAGGTCTATCCCTTTTGGCATTCGGCGTGTACTCTGCCAAAGGTTCGACAGGAGTAGCTGCACGATATATTGAAGCTCGACTGGGCAAGCCGTCGTTAGTTCGTGAAACGTCACGATTTTCTGCACTCGACACAATTCGTCATCCTATTCAAACCGTAAAGAAGTTGCGGGAAAAGCCCTCAGACGCTCTTTCAGGTGTCGTTCTTGCACCAAAACTGGAGGAGAGACTACGAGATATTGCTATAGCCACTAAAAATACAAAGCATAATCGTGGAATGTACAGAAATATTTTGATGCACGGACCGCCCGGCACGGGCAAGACTATGTTCGCCAAGAAATTAGCGCAGCATTCAGGAATGGATTATGCCATTTTGACAGGCGGTGATCTGGCGCCTTTGGGACGTGATGGTGTGACTGCTATTCACAAAGTATTTGACTGGGCTTCCACATCGAGGAAAGGTCTGCTACTATTTATCGACGAGGCTGACGCTTTCTTGA
Source organism: Eumacrocentrus americanus (assembly GCA_018902335.1). Taxonomy (NCBI): domain Eukaryota; kingdom Metazoa; phylum Arthropoda; class Insecta; order Hymenoptera; family Braconidae; genus Eumacrocentrus; species Eumacrocentrus americanus. The sequence continues at coordinate 26,042 of JABSMT010038782.1, forward strand.
GAAAAAGATCCAGTGAGCACATTTCTGAAGACCTCAGAGCTATGCTCAATGCATTTTTATACAGAACTGGAGAGCAGAGCAGTAAATTCATGCTTGTTCTCGCTTCAAATACACCTGAACAATTTGACTGGGCTGTGAATGATCGATTGGACGAGATGGTTGAGTTCATACTTCCAGGACGTGCAGAGAGAGAACGTCTTATTAGATTGTACTTCGATAAATTCGTTCTCCAGCCTGCTACAGAGGGCAAAAGAAGACTCAAGGTTGCACAATTTGATTACGGAGCACTTTGCAGTAAGATGGCTGAATTAACTGAAGGCATGTCTGGAAGAGAGCTGGCAAAACTTGGAGTTGCCTGGCAAGCTGCTGCCTATGCCTCCGAGGATGGTGTTCTAACTGAACAGATGGTGATTGATAAATGCATGGACGCTGTGAAGCAGCACAAACAAAAGGTTCAGTGGCAAAGCGAGCAAGAAAGGCAGGAATCAAAATCGATTTATGCCGAATCATCAGATACTTCGAAAGACAAAAAATTACGCCTGGCAATTGAGCCTGCGCCCTCTAGTGACAGGATAGCACCTGCCTGAAGGCATGCGTTAAAGGAGCATTTATGAATAAACTAATAAAAAATGAAAATTAATAAGTGCGCAAGCGTGGAATGAAACGTACAACTGCCTCGAGATATTCGTGCTGGTGTGAATAACTTAATTTACGTGACAGATACACACACAAAAATAGTATCACAACTTACAAACTTATATTGGTTGAAAATTAGTTGGAAAAATATTAATTCCATTATTGTAAGTTAACTGTATTGCGCCAGGAATTTTGAGAATTCATGAGTACATCTCATTATCAATATATATATATA
>JABSMT010038893.1:0-14722 GCA_018902335.1 Eumacrocentrus americanus
AAGGTCGTATAAAATTTTTTCTATCACTTCGGGCTTGACGAAAAAAAAAATAATGCGTGAAATTTCTATGCTGAAACATTAATTATTTATTACAGGAGGTGAAGAAAGGTCTAGGCCAAGCTTCTTAGCGATTTATTTTAACTTTTTCCTTGTAAAAAATCAGCGTGAAAATTCTATATCCATTTAAAAAATTTTATAACCGCCTTGTCAGAGCAAAGAGAAATAATGGTTCTCGTATCGTCAGAGCATTGCCGACAGGTGTACACTATTTACGCACACGAGAACTCGGCAAGGCCATCCAAAAGTATGTAATATGGCTTCTCAATTTCATACGTGAATTTTTTTTTCTTTTTTTTTTTTACTTTTTGATGATGAAAATATAAGAGTACACAGAGATACGCTTAGCTGGACGGATGATATATGCGTTGCAATCCATACATCAATTAAAAAAATAGCAGTGTTGCGACTCATAATTGACGAATGGGCCTAGCGAGAACAGAATAATTCTCTGGCTTATCTGGATTGAACTGGGAAAATATGTGTAACGCGCGAGGATGTGCCGCGCGCCACTGGATACAACGATAACGAGAAAAGAGGCATAAATCTGCACCTCTCTTCTCCTTTTCCCTTCTCCGTTCGCTCATTCCCGAGGCGTTGAGCGCACACGATCGTTGTATTGTGTCTGGTAAATATTTTTCCACGCGGCTGTACGTTACCGGAGATGTATCGCGCCCCATGCGCAAAAATATCTCTTCAGTAGAAAGTATCGCTGATAAAGTCCCGCGGCGTATATCCGGCTCTCTTCCTGCTACATCTATAATATAGCCGGAAAGACTCGACAAAGGAGAGAAGAGGGATGAAGTATTATTCATACTATATCTATATTCTTTCGTGACTGCCGGCCATTGCGCGTTATATTCTTGCACAATAATTCGCCGCCAAGACTTTTATTCATCCAATAAAAACTTTTTTAAAGGGGGCCGGGTGCGACAGCAAGTGACAACGTAAAACGGAATAATCGACAGTTAGATAAAACTTCATTTCACCCGCATAAACCCTTTTTTTCTCTCTCTCTCAGTGTGCATGTGTTCGCCCTGCAATACATAATAATTTTCAATATTTTGCACGAATAAACTTTTGCGATCCTGAATGCATAAAGTTGTATGGAAAAACTTGGCATGTGCGAAACGCAATAGCAGATGCATGTAAGAGGAAATCTCGGGGATTGTGTTCATCCCACAAGAGAGTATATAGGCGGAAAGAGAATGCGAGCGACGAACGTCGAGCGACACATCCGTTTAGCTGCACCTATGTACACTGTATGCATGTGCATATACACGCGTCGCGCTGCGCCTTTCAAAGTGGGCGAATCATCCGGCCTCTCAAGGGAAAAGCCTTTTATTTTACCTTCTCTATAACGTGTTATTTTTTTTATTGTGCAAAACTGGGATGGCGCGCTCACCGGAGAGGAGAAATGATAACTACAAAGAGATGATTCGGAAATGCGTTGAGGAAATTCATTTCCTCTCACCGAGACATTTTCCCTGAAATGTTTGCGCTTGATCGGTCACGGGCTTGGATGGCCACGGGGCAGAATCCCCACGATTTTTCTACTCCAGTAGACGTCAGGGCACAGAGAAAAAGGGAGTAGTAGTCAGTCGATATAGGACGAGGAAGTGAGACAGAGTATACTTCAAAGATGCGCGAGACGAGAAACCTCCAAACGCTTCTGTGAAAGAATCTCGAGTCGTTTTGTCGTCCTTTCTTTTTTCTCCTTATCCACTTCTTATTTCCTTTGTCTCGAACGAGCCAAAACCACTGTAACCGGATCCTGCTACCACTCAGGGATTTATCTAGCTTGTTATTATCGAGAGCATGGTTGACTTTGCACTCTTTCGGTAGCAGTTAAAGTCAATTGTTGCTCACAAATCAGAAACAATTCTCTATATAAACTGGTGGCGTTAAGTTTTTCCGGCGTGTCCGCGTGCTCGTTCTATTCAACGGCACACGCTTTTCTCTCTCTTTCTCTAAGGCTTCGGCACTACTGTGCCATACGGCTGTACGTTCATTTTTGGACAGTTATTGGTTTTTGTGTAAATGTTTTTAAATTGTAGTTTTTAGTTTCGGTAGATAGGCGGCCATGATAAGAATCCCAAAGATGTCAATTAAAAATATTTGAACACCTACGGGATTCGAACCCGGCCTGACCGACGCCGTGTCTCAGAAAGCTAGCACGCTAACCACTGAACCACGTACGTGGCTCACACACGCTTTTCAATTGAACGTTCCTCGAAGGTTCTTTGATATGAAGTGAACCTTCGTCTCGATCGAGCCTCCAGCTCGCCAACTGCCATCGTCGCATCTGCTCATACACCAATACAATCCAAGCGCATATCAGCCAGCCTCTCAGCGTGTATTCCTATCCAGCGACACGCACACGATTATACACTGACTCTTTGTTGCATTCCGTGTCGAATACCCGCCGTGGGCTTGAAGCCGTTGACGGCAGTGTCCAGTTTCATTCAACGACGAGTCGAGAAGGAAGCAGGAGAAGAGAATATAAACGAGGGATATCACGAGAGAAAACCGGTATCAAACTCAGCAAGAATGCTGAGACAAATTTTATTTAGCTGAATCAAAATTTCAACACATATGTATACTTTTTAAATTGGCTCTAAACAGCATCGTCAATTCCGCTGTTCATCAATAGAATGTAGATTCTCCACAAAAATGGGTATACCAATCCATAATATTTCAGAAGCTATATGAGAGTTCGCTGCTATTTTTTTAAATGTACATATTATTTTCCTTCTCTTCGTTTGTATAATACCTACTGCCGGAAGAAAAGTTGTGTGTGCGTCCATAATCAGACCGCAAGGGGGAGACGAGATGACAATCCAGAGATCGTTGAAGGTTTTTTTAACGGCTCTCATCTTGCCTGGCGCCACGTCCTTCAGCCGCCCTTACCCTCTGGCTTTGATTAATATTAATAATGATAAAAAAAAGCACTCGAGCATTAAAAGGAGAAGGGTAGCATCAAGGGCACCGAGAGGCGGAGCTCGTGAAGAAAAAAAGCAAAGGGGAAGGAAGGACTTACCGGGTGATGACTGATTACACTCTAATCCTGTCTTCTTCTCTCTCGTTCGCTCCCTGAAGAGGATGCAACTATGTATATATATAACCCCAACCCCATTAGAAGATTTGTCGCGTATCATATATCGACACAGGAGCTTGTCAAAAATTTGGTGAGGCTGAGAGGGGGACAGGTGCTCTACGTGAGGTCATGGTGTTAAAATATTACTCTCTTCAAGAATGCGGTTTTTCTTTAACATATTCATTCTTTTATTTCTCTCAAACGTGACGAGACAATAAAAGTTGCAAAAACCCAGCAGAGAATGAATGAATGAACACGAAAAGGAAGACAAGGTTTATATCTGGTCAAGGATCGATGTTTCATCGTGGGAATGTGCTAGGACCGGATCTTTATATTCACAAGGGGTTTCGTAGGCGAGGAGAAACCCGAGAAGGAGGAAGAGTGGAAGTCGCTTCGCCATGTTGGATAAACGTTCCACGGTCGGGTGATCCTCAACGCAGTGGCCTATGGACTTGTCTCGAACACCAGGGTTGTTGCGTTTCCGCGTGACATTCCCTCGTTTCCACTATTGCTTTGCTCGGGACGTGCTGGCGCTCGTTGTGCCATGACCATTCTCCTCGAGATTACGTTTGACCACGGGATGAGAGAGAAGGAGAGAGAGAGAAGTGGAGGATAAAGCTCTACAGCTACACGAAAGCCAACGGCAAACGAGGAAGACGAGATTGGACATTACGAGTGGCAGTATTGCTAAATGATATTGTTCGCTAGCCTTTACCCAATCTTCTTGGTATCCGCCACCCACTTACCACTCCCGTCGACTCCCGTAAAAACTCGAGAGAGAAAGAGAAAAAAAGATAGAGATGAAAAATGGCTATCAGAAAGATGCCATAAGGGGTGGTAGTAAAATAAAATTGTGTAAAATCGTCACGTGTCGTCTCAAATAAATTTTTTACGAGTTCAAAGTTGAAACGCGTAGCTCGCGCGCAGAGTGGCAAAGACGATTATGCTGGTCAATCGTTGAAGCTTGACAAGGGGAATGAAAAAGAAAATGTACGCGAATGAAACGTCGATGGCAAAGTTAGCATTGACGTCACGGGCCAATAAAACTGCCGTCCCGTTAAATGCCATCGCCAGATGCGACCTTCTCATCCCGAGGGGACATCTCCACTCCTCTCCCGTCATCAACTTTCAGCCCTGGACGATCAACGTACTTCTTTTTTTCTCTCTCTATTTCTCCACTCAACATTGTCGGATGAGGCCCACGAGTTACTCCAAACATCATTCCAGACACATAAAACGTACGTTTTGTATAACTTGACTACTCATCAGAGCGCAGTGCTCTCTTGTGAAGCCGTGAGTTAATTAGGACGCATATATATATACGAGTAAAATTTGCACCTCTTCATTATTTTGTTTCAACATTACTCTCATTACCGCTAGCTGCTGTCGTTCCTTCTCTCATGGTCTATCTATAGTCCAGGTATTATGCCTGCCTATACAGGCTCTTGGTGCACTTGTGATCCACATACACGAGGACTTTCAATTTCAGTACCAACCTAAAATTAAAAAAAGAGAGGCATCTGAATCTCTTTCTGATGTAGCTTCTTTTTTTGATGCAGATAAAGTAGAAATTTCAATGAGATTATGTCGAGAGTATCAAAACATCTATAAAATTAAATGCAGATGAATGTCCCTAAAATGTCTCGCAGAAGTCGCAGTTGGATAAACGGTGCCGGCAATCCATGTCACGCTGCACGGATAGATGGGTGAATATGACGAGGCCCCAAAGTCTAGGAGTGCAGTCTTGTGATAGCAACGGTGTTGGTCGGCCTATAACCAGTTTGCATGAGTTCATACATATACATATATAAATGTATATACATACCAGGAGGACATGCCTGTGGCATGTCGCGCGTGGGGCACCTACTCGTACTTTATATACCCAACTTGCTCTGTGTTTACCTACCTGTGACGCACAGTTGAAAAGCCTGTGTGCCGAAGTGGAGGGCTCTCAAATGCCAGGCAGCGTCACAGGAAGCTGCTAGTTAATCTTCGTCTGTGATCTCATTTCAGCTAATTGGCCGATAGAATACTCAGATAGGATTTACGCGTAGTTTATAGATTAGGTACACAAAATGTCGTCCGAAATGTTGCATAAAATTTTTGCTTTTTTATTTAAGTTTATAAAATCAATTGAATTATTAATTGTATAAATTGAGGTTGTGCCTTACCGCGAATTGAGTCAATAAGTCTCACGTGCTTCGTGACTATTTATCGCGGTAGCCTGATTCAGAGTTCACGAGCTCTATACCCGATGGCAAGCATGTATACACAAACATGTGAAGAGAAGGATGATTGAAAGGTTACGAGGTCACTCGAGTTAGTTGGGCGATGCTCAGCGGTGTTTCCTCTTCAAATATGTGCATTTCCACGTCCTTTTTTAATGCCTTTTGCCATAATTTCTCAAACTTTTTATGCATATCTCTTTTGGTGAATCACGAAAAGTCAAATGAGAATTTGATATCTTGTGGTAGAGGAGGAAATTTCTTTGGGCGGACTAGCAGTTGTCCAATAGCTGGTGTGATCGAAATGCGAAGGGGAACGCGTGTTTCAATTCGCCGATTTTCTCCCAAAGTTCCGTATCACGCTCGACTCGATCTCTGGAAAATTGGATACGTGATGCGACTTCCCGGAATTTTTGCGAGTTTACGAGAGCACAAGGCAGGCAATCTGGTTCACTGCATTGTGAGAATTCGTGTTTTCGGCTCTCCTTGGACCCGTTGAGCTTCTCGTAAAATTTCAAAATACGGGAAAGACCACTCAGGGAGGAAGGAAAGACAAAGAGTGTATACCTAGGTATATATTCTTGAGGTACCCAAACAAACATCGACAGAAGGCAATGGCAGTCGGGGTCACCTTGGTGTTGTGCGCAGTGACTTTCTCGGGTCTATGAAGCGACATCCTCAGGTCAAGTCGATGTTACCTGATAGGAAGCAGAAAAAACAGAAAAAGGAAAAAAAATCAAGCTGAGCGAGAGACTCCTCAGGCGACGCGAGATTTATTTGCGGCCGGACGAAGGCCAACGGTGTTGTCTCGCGAGAGACGGAAGTCCTTTATTCGTGTGAGAGGGCCTGAGGCGGAAGTCGCTATCTGTACACTGGGCTTGGCCGCAAAGCCTGCTCATCAGCGACAAGGACTGAGACAACCTCGGTCACGTTTAAACCCCTCGGATTAATCCCTCCTGATATTTCGGCTCTCGACGGTGTAAGATTATTCTTTAAATATAGTGATGAGTTTTTATACATAAATTACCGGTGAATAGAAAAATTATCCCTGTGATAATGCGCTGTTATTTTATGTCGTGTGATCTCATAAAGTTTTTCTTCGAACAAGATTGAATTTCATTGGTGACTCGTTCGCACCGTGAGAGATGATAAACGGAAGTCCTGGAACGCCTGGAATCTTGGCATAAAATCTAAGCGTGAAATTTTCAAGAGTCCACTGCCATCATAACGGCGATGCAAATTTTTCGTCCGGGCGTCTCAGAGCGCGACGACGGAGATTCAAGAAAGGCAAGAAGTACCAACTGTGGCGAAAAAGTATATAGTGTGCCTTGTTCTCTGGGCGGGAGAATTAAGAGAAACTGGAAGCGGATATACGCGTAATATTGCGCGACTGCACACATACACACACACATATATATATATACATATATGCAAAGCCACGCGTCCCAGAATTAATGAACTAACTAGAGAGTACAATGGCCAGGGAATGCGGGGTATCTGCCCGCTTATGATGCTAATGTTGGCTCTTTACTTTGCATGACAATTACCTGAACGGGGGGATGCCGCTCATTTTCCCAACCTACCCTACATTTTTTTTCTTCCCTCGGCTCCTTTCCTTATGCGGCGTCCCAGACCGGCCTCCTTCGTCACGCGTCTCCCTCGTTGGCTGCCCTTTCTTAATCTCTACTTTCCGCCTTCCCAATCTTTCTTCTTTCTCTTCTGCTCGCATTAGTTTTTAATATAGTCCTTGAGAACTGAAGGAAGATCCCAGAAGATGATGTAAAATTCATAACCACTTCCTTCTTTGCTTCTGTTGGAAAGATATTATTTCACCCGTTCCATGACCTCTGGTAGATACTTGATGACAAAGACGTTCCCTATAGTCGTGATCAATTGGCAATATAAAATAAGAACGCTCATTAGTCAGACAGAACGAGTTCAGTAATTGTAATGTATCCACAGACATTACGAGTTCTTTTGCGATATGTTGCCTTGCACGACAAGTAGTAGTAGTAATAGAGACCGCAATTATATTGCTTCTCGGAAGTTATTTTCTTACTTTCCATTCCGTGAGCGCAATTATTCGATCCCCTGAATGAAACCGATAAAATCCACAGTAGTGATATTAATCGCGGGCGAGGCGCCAGAGACGAGAGCAAGAGGAGCAGAAACGCGAGACGACAGCCAACGAGAGAAAGAGAAAGAAGAAACGTGAAATATATGGGTCACAAGAATTCGCCTTGATGTTTGCTCTGGATCCCACGATCGATCTATCGATCGATTGCTCTCTACTTTTTCATTCATCACGAATCCACCCTCTTGCGTGCTATACTCCTTTGTCGTAAGTTATTACGTACAGCATGGTAGAGACAGAGTTATCTTGCTCCCGAATCGCTCTCAAGACAACGGCTTGCCGTGTTCTCGATCGATATTCGCTGTGATTGCTCCTACCATCGATTACCATCCATATATGCATGATAAAAAGAATGAAGACAGTGTGCATATATATATATATAGAAATATATACATGTACCCTGCAATACATTTTGACTGTAATATATTAGAAAACGTTCCGGTCAAGTGATTCAATCGCTTTCACTTCTTCTAATAGAGACAAAATGCAGTGCACTATCGATCAGGACGCAAATTTATTCAGTAAACGAATTGAAATGGAATCACAGCCATGTAATTTCACCAGAGGAGCAATATTCATCGTCAAATTGTGTTCAGAGAGGGGCTTCCTTTTAAATTCAAATTGCCAATGAGATCTGTTCTTTTACGATTATATACACAAACTCTAAGAATAGCTGTGTTAGACAATGCGGGATCCCATCATGGCGCTTCTCTCCGTACGAGATGTATACAGACGTAGACGGACGTCGAATGGTTTTCACGTTTCACAGCGTCTTATTTTCATCGGCGTGACAGAGACAAGGGACGTTAAAAGGCCTGCGTTGCATTGAGGCGATGCATGTACCGCTATCGAAGCAAATGTCCTCAGTGCCCGCGTGTGTCTCTATCACGCGAGATCTCGCGTTGCAATCTACTTAATTAGGTATGTATGTATGGGCTAAGTTCACACGCGTCCCACGCGTCTTCGAAGCAAGAGAAGACATGACACAAAAGATCTACTTATTTGCACTTGTCACGCACAAATGTCGTGATTTCATGTGTGTGTCGTTATAACGAGGGTGCAATTATACCGCGAGATCTTTTTCTCGGCCTTTTATTCTCGCTCTGTCGTGTGTATGATCCATACAAGTGAAATATATAGCGAGGTGAAAATTGCACTTCCGGTTGTAATTCCCACTTGAATTAAATATACACGGAGAAAATATTCCATTTAAAATTACGATGCTAGCATCATTCTAGTGGGCCACACAAGCAAATTTTACGATGCTATAGTCCAGGTAAACTTCACTCTGCCACGTGGTGAACTGCACTAGTCGTGGCGTAGTACATTTTACTGTGCTGAAATTAGTAAAACCTCACGTCACGGATGGCTTTGGTGCAAAATTTACTGTACCCGCCAGTAAATAATAATAGATCTGTATGGACCAGCGAAACAGTGCTAGATACGAAAAATTACTGTGCCAGCTACTCGAAAAAAAAAGATAATATTTTCTCCGTATATTTAACTGAGTGGAATAATGCAACGTTCTGAGGTCTTTGATCTCGAGGATTCGTTACGAACGATCGACTATAGTCTTGTGCTCTGCCCGTTCCGTAAGGTCGACCGTATAACGTCCTAGATATATTCAGTTTATATCTATAGGAAACTATTGTGAATTTGCCTTGAACTGAATGCGTGCAGTCCCTCCTCCGGTTCGAGGGTCAAATGGCGGTGCTTCTTGGAGAAGCATGTAATCGGGGCACATCTGTGCACGCGTTTCTCCATTGTGTGCATATTTCTGAACATAAGTCGGAATTCATGCCATTGATACTGCAGGGATAATAAAATTTGGAGACAAAAAAATAGTAGTTGTATATCACTGACTGACGTATATATAAACCGTTGCGCTGCAAAAGCGACCCACTGCGTTTCTATTGCCGGGCAATAAAATTTCTCTTGCTGCCGGAAAGTGTATAAATAAAACCTCCAAACTCTCTCGCGACGAGTAAAGTTCATTCTCTTGTGCGTGTAGCAGCAGCAGTTGGTATATAGCTCTTGCGCATTGATCCCTCATCTCCATGATGTTGCGCACAGTGGGATAATTTATAAAAGGCGTTAGGTATATACCGCAATTTCCGCTGCGCTTTATTCGGTAATGACAGCATTAATCTGCTGTCTCGAAAAAGTTTCCTCGTCTTCCCTCAAGCCCTCTGACAAGTTGCCTGATTAATATATCAGAGCCTCGATGCACTTAAAGTTTACTTCAAAGAAAAGTTAAGAACTCTGAAAGCTCATCAACCATCAACTCAGAGTATCGATCTCAATTTTATAATGGATTATAAAATTTTAATCAATTTACTTGAAAAAGTAAATGCTGTATCTGTAGGGTGTCATTATAAAACGCGTGCGTCTCTGCATGTAAATAAATCGACCACTGGTCCACTATGTTTAATTGTCAGAGGCGCATTGTTGAGTGTGACCTAGCTCGATGCTCACCGCTCCTTGTGCCTGTCTCAAGTGCCTTTCCTGTCCTGCAGTTAAGCGGGACACGAAAATTGAGTCGTAAAATTCCCGAATCGTTTTTTTTTCTCTACCCTTTCACGTTCTCTCTCTTTCTCTGGTGTGAGGATATTCCACGACAAGCCGACATAACCTGGCGTCCCAATTAACTCAACGCCACTGGAGAATAATTTAAAGTAATTGTGCACTGCACTGCTGTGAATTTAAAGGACAACGGTTATTGTCTTTTGGGTATTTATTGTTTTTCTCAAGTTGCTTTATCGAACGAGTATAAATGAATATTTGGTGGTGTACTTTGGGAGTTTGTTTTGTTCTGAGAGCCCAGGTGTGTACATATAGGGAAACTGGAGGTCTTCGTTACGTATTCATGGCAACTCGACGTCCAGACAATATAGTATGTATCAAGTATCGAAGCCTTTTAATCGCATAAGGAGCATGTTACGTATGGACATATACACGTATACAACTTGTCACAATATTTTGGTTACAAGAAGATATTAAGTAACTATGTATATACATATACATGCATATCTCTAATATTGTTACTTCGCTCTGTCCTTATAATTCAAGTGATGTATGATATTGCTCGACAGAAAGGAATCCAAGTTGCTTTTATGATTAATCGACCGAAATTGCGGTTGGAATTTATAGATAAGCCAGTTATTTGAATGCGCGCAGCACTAAGGTTGATGAGCGAAGTGAAACTCTGCTTGATTGCTGTGTATCTCGAGTCGATTTAATTTTACGCCATTGTCATGTCTCTCGTTTAGCCTCGTCAGAAATGAGTGTAGTCGTCGCAACAACAACGAGCGAATTTAACAAAATGCTTGCAACGATAATTTGTACGGCTCTTCATTGAGGCCGGCCGTGCTTATATATAAGTATACTCAGGCGCAGACATAGCTCGAGAGTTTGCCTCCACATTTTGCTCAACTTTGCACGAGAGAAAGAGCAAGGTGAGCGAATAATTACAAAATACATTTCATATATTTTAATTAATTGAACAAGCGAAGTGAGTTCTTCGTAACGCGATATAACTTTCAAAGATATCGATGAATCTTCACGAAATTTGGCACAGATACCTATGACCCAATTTTACAGTTCGAGTTCATTGGACAACAAAATCGGTAGAAGGGTTGGGGTGATAACCACCCCCCAAGTGACACAATATATATTTTTTATTTTTTATTTCTGCATAAATGTAGACTTGAGGAGCATTTTCCTTTAACTATATTACAAACGTGAAATTTCATCAATCCAACCGTAAGGGATGAATTTTTTTTCCTTTTTTTTTAACTTTCGTTAAAAACGGACAGGAGGTTTAGATTTAGCCATCGATATAATTTGCACTTCTTTGTTGTCCTTCTCGAGCGAGTTCTACAGCTCACGGAGCTAGTTTATTTATCAACGAAAAAGTCAATAACGTTAAGTAAGTATGGCTTTTATTTTATTTTATTTTTTACACTTTTCAGACCTGCTCGTTGTAAACTATTCATACTCTTAGCGTCTTCTATAGCTTTTTTCCGCTCGCTATGACTTGCAGTTTTACGTAGACGAAGACTTTCGCCCATCACCTCTTTCCTCTCTTCTCTGGCTTTTTCTTCCTCGATTTCTCGCATCGTCTCCTACTTCTTGTACCACGGTTGGGCGAAAAGACTGCACCGTTCCATCACCGAGCCACCGGGGACGTTTCTCTTTACCTCTCGCGCCTCTCCAATTGCCCTGTGTGGCCGTTGAGAGACAGCAACCGTCTCAAGATGAGATGTGCACATCTCGTCTTACCTTCCTATATCCACTTGTATTTTTTATCGCTCACTCGGTGTATAGACATCGGTGAAATAGGAACAAACGCCTCGTCAAGTGTACGGCTGCAAGCCGAAAAATTTCGCTTTTATTTGTTCTTTACGAGTAAAGAGCGAAGAAACCCATTCCTTTTATTGGCCTCAAACGCATTTCGTGGCTGGATATACTGTATTTGATGGAAGCCAACAAACTCAAGAAAAGGAGCTCTTGTTCGTTGATCTGTCAATTTTCCCGTTTATCTGACATTTTTACACCCCTTTCAGCCAATTTCTCGTCTCGGCTCATAATTTTTTTTTTCTTTTCCACCTTATTCACAACCCTCGTAAATACGAGAATTATGGGCTGATAAAAGTGCGCGTACAGGGGAAAAAAAAATAAAGTAATGCTGAGAAAAAAATATATAACTGCAGGGTATTTCGTTTAGTTGGAGTTTATTAAAACGATAGACGCCGACGACGACGACAACGAGGGGTATTATGTGTGTGGCGCTCTACCATCATTTAAAATCTGACCGCCTCGTTTATTCGTATAATTCCGCGCTACGCTGCGAATAAATATGCGCAATAAATAACGGGGTGGCAGGGGCTCGTTACGATTCGACGCGTTGAAATATCAGCGGGTGAGCGTAAACGACCGGCTGCTTTCCGGACTCGTTCGCTACGCTCTCGTACTCTGGTTGACCGTTCAAATCATTTTTCGGGGGAATGAGGCGGTTTGAAAATAATAAAATAAAATAATAAACTAAAAAAAAAGGGTAGAGCGACGAGAGATAGCATTACAAAATGGTGCGTGGTGTAGCGACGATGAGACAGAAAATTCTGGGGCATGTGTTTTCATCCAGTTTTCATTATCTCCCTCGACGCAGAAAATAACTGGTGCGGAGCTTACACGAGGGCTTACAAGCGCCTGCAGGTACCTGATATTACGGCGCACACGTGGATAAGAGCAGGAGGTAAACAGGTACATGGCAACATGTATCTATGTATATGTATATAGAAGCATAGCGAGTAAGCAAAGGCGGAGCATGCAGAAGTGTTGAGGTAGCTGAGTTTAACGCCGGGCATTACCACCCGGATCCTTTCACGACCCTAATGGGAACGCTCGCTGCTTTCTTCCCTCCTTGATCCTGCGCCATCCCCTTTCTCGCTCTCGCTTGTTCTATTCCCATTCTGCACGGTGGCCCCACATGTAACAACGCGGCTAACTTATAGCGTTGTATAGTTTGTGCGATACACCCGCGGGCTGGCCAACCGTTTCGCTTGGCCCGTTAACTAAGGCGCCCAATATTCCGCGCACTTCTCTCGTCTCCTGCTCCCGGTGCATCCGCAATGAAATCGTTATCGGTTTCGTGCAGTGGAACCTCCCCAATTCCGAGCGACCCGATGCGGATTATTGGAAGCCTTACTGTACCTATACTGTGGAGGGAATACTTAAGGTTTTGCTTCGGGCCCGGATGAACGAGACTTGGGAATAAAAGAGAGTTACTTGAGTATACATGCCTTTCTAGAGAATCCGAGAAGCAAAATAAAGGGAAGGTTCCCGACAATAAATAAAAACCGAAAAAACAATAAAAAGAAACTCAGTTTAGACACGCAAACATTTTCATTGCTGTGGAACTCTTTGACAAAACTTTCCGCTCTATCATCATCTGCAATCATTGGGACTACTGCTGCATGATCTTACAACTGACAGCTTCCCGGAAGGTATTGTTCTGTCGGCTCGGCCATTCAAGCATCAGTCACTTTCAACGACATTTACTGTGCTTTTATAACCATGCTCACTCTTCAAGTGATATAATTTTTCAGACAACAAAAATTATTTACGATTCCAAAAAATGGTGGAATGAAGGTATTAATGCAGCCTCTCGGAAGCTGATAGCCAATGGCAAAAGAAGTTGAATAGACAATGTGACGTCACTCGTTGCCTGAGTATTTTCTCCGTCGCGCCAACGCATGCGCAACTGCACGTTTATGCGTCATACAAGCGTTCTTGCGTTAGGCCGGGCAACTGCACGTGCGTGTGATGCATCGCCTACAAAGTTGTTAGAGCGTGCTAAAACTTCTCCTACTACTTTATATTCTCTAACTCCAATATATCCCGAATTATCCTCTACAAATAATTAGACACGCCCATTTTACTTGAATAATAACGGCCATTATCGCTGCACACTTGACGTATCCGTTTTATTTCGAATCGACCTGCAATCTCGTTCGGTTTTACTTTCTGGACGCCTTCTTGTCGTTGCAGTACTCTACTTGCGCTTATGTTCGCATTCGAGCGTGAAGCAACTAGAAACGGAAAGGAACGCCTGAGAGATTATATATCTGTACATATCTCGGCTCTATGCGTGATAAAACGTCACCTATATAATCACTGAATCGAGTTTCTCACTTGCTGTGCCAAGTATACCGATATAGAGATGAATCGGCAGATCTAGTATATGCATATATGTATATGGATAATAGTGGTGAGTGTGCCAGGGATTGTCACGAACATTGCAGTGAATCCCCAAACTAAATCGGACTTTTCAATTGATGATAATTACTCGAGGTCATTTTAGCTTCACTTGTAACTATTTGCATTTATAAAATTCATCTGGCATCATTTTATCAAGTAATTTAACTCTAATTCCTCCTAAACGGCTTTCGCGATTTCGCAGGATCGAACTGCATCAAATCTCACTCAAAATCTCATTTACCATGCTATACGTATATTTTAATCTCAAGGAAATTCGATATCGTAATTCTGTCATTAAGCGGTAAAAGGAAATAAGTCGAGATAATTTTTCCATTAAAATCATTCACAAAATTGATGATATCTCGAAAACTATGCAAAATACGACAAAAATACAAAGAACCTTTTTTGTAGAGAATTAAATTTCCTATAAAAAATGTTCAATGACATTTT
>JABSMT010039004.1:0-14718 GCA_018902335.1 Eumacrocentrus americanus
AATTTTTTTTTTTTTTTTTTTTTTTCAAAACTTGTGACGTTCTCCAAATGGTATGCAGACAAAATGTCCCGTAATATGATATCTTCGGGGTCAAAATGATCCAGCGACGTGATATTCCTATCACAAATATTTCCGTGACAGAAAACCCTAACGGAAAATATTTTTTCTAAAATGTAGATTACGATAATTGACCGAGCAACGCGAGGTCCTGTTTTAATTCGACCGTTTGGCACGACGTATATAAATGGTTTTTCGAACAAAAAACCCCCCGTGGGGTGGGGGGTGGTTTAATATTAGGTTCTAAAATATTAAAAATGATGAAAAAACAAGCAAATAACTTGTAATATCTTGTCCAATTGGTCAATAATAACAATAACTACATTCCATCAAAATTTTTAATCAACGGTGAAAAATAGTTGTACAAAAATAGTCGGGGACTAATGGATTCTTGATTGATCACCTCCCGTGTGTTTTGAATGTAATGAAATCTTAATTTTCATTGATGGCAAGCGTCTTGCTTCTGGCTTGCAGAGGCGCCTGGTTCTCCTTTCGAGACTTTAGGGTACTGTAGGTCAAAGGTTGCGATAGCTCAAAGCACTGGTAGATGCTGATCTTTCACTTCGTGATAAAGTGCTTTAGAGAAGGTGAACCATAATCTCTTATAGGACTATAACTTATTCACATCCAATTAACTAATATTCATATATTATAGTGTTTATCCACAAGCTTCTTGTACCATTTCTGCTATGAAAATACAAATAGATACATAATAAAAAAAGACACAATCCTAAGAAAATTTTTACTTTTCTTCACTTTATAGTGAAAAGAAAAGTATTGTATTCAGCTGAAAAGTGACTTTCTCCGATTTTGATTTAATTTGACTTTCGAGTCATTCAACATGTTAGATTTATGTTCCTGAACAAATGTCTATCTGTCTGTCTGTCGGTTTGTCTGTCGTTGCAAAACAAACTCACTTGATGATCTGACGAACAGCTCGATAGAAAAATTTGAAATTTGACAGAAAGTTAATTTGGATACCAAGGATTAATAATTGCTATTTGTGATTTCATTGTGACTTCCGGTTTGGCGGGAAAAAAATAATGTTTGAAATTGTTTTTCTCAAAAATTCATGAAAAAATTTGAAACTGGAGTATACATCTCGACTAATAGACTCGACTAATAGAGGTCTCTTAGGCCGAGTTCGACCAGCTAATCTCGGGTTAGTCACAGCCTGAGAGTTGGTTTTCTCTCTCGCGCTCGTGCGATGGCATACGACCCTCTCTCTCGATTTCTAACCAGAGGTTCGACTAATCCGAGCGGGTCGAACTCGGCCTTAGCATGCTGCGTAGTGTGCACACTTATATACATGCGTACACATGCATACAACCAGCGCCATCTGTTGCGATTCCTAGTAGCGAACTCAAGAAGTGAGGATGAATACTCCTCCGTCAGGGCGTCAGCACGCACCACGGCGCCATACAGTACTTTGACGCTACTTCATCTGTGACGATCTGTGACTGCGATTGAAGACGTATATTGCTATATACATATTCTTATTGATCATGTAAATACGGATAAAATAATTACGGCCAACACACACTTCACGGCAGCATAAAGCATATATGCGACGACTTTAATTGTGATACATTCCGGCTGAAACGTCTTGGACTTCGTAGCTGGTAGAGTAGAGGTTAGACGACCGTGTTCTGGAACCTCGGCAGCACTTCAATTCTGTTATTTATTTTATCTAAAAAAACGGCCGAGTGCACTGCGTTGGAGCCATCAAATTTAAGGTAAAAAAAGTTATTTTATTTGATCAATGATCATCAACACGAACTACGAAACACTTCATCATCTAACTAGAACATATTCATTTTCTTTTTTTATTAGACGTTTTTCCGAACGAATGAAAGACCCAGATTCATCCGATTGTCGGATCAGGAGCCACTTCGTTACAGAAAAGATGTTCACCATATATGGCGACAGTAGAGCAACACAAAAGAATAAAAAGAGATCTCATGTGGATGACAAGGATAAGAATGAACATGCCAAGAAGCCAAAGCTTAGAGAAGATGAGGCGAATAATGATAAACTTCCTGAAACCACTCTTTCACCAGATATGGTACGATATTTATAGAATTGTAGTAATCGAATTTATACCTTTAGAATTTCCTATTAATCATCATTGTATTTTGTTTAACAGATAAGACAGATGATGGCAAATGCTCAAAGAGAAATAGCGGAGAGAAAACGAGCGCTAAAAGCAATCAAACAGGACGATGAGCCAGAGAGACCATCGTTCAAAACTCATGATTCGCTTCCCATAGTCAGCAGTATGTACAACCAAGGTCTGTTAAGTAAAACTGATTCAGACAAAGCCAGGAAGATTGCTGCACTCCAAGCTCAAATAAGAAACAAATTAAGTTCAGGTCTTTTGAATAATGTGAGTGTGCCTGATAAGCCTACTCCTCTGATTCTTGATGAATCCGGACGAACTGTAGACATTACTGGTAAGGAGGTCCAACTTACTCAAGTAGTGCCTACTTTAAAAGCAAACATTCGAGCAAAGAAGAGAGAGGAGTTCAAAGCACAATTGCAAGAATCCAAGGGACCTGAAGAAATTCAGGATACTCATTTCTTTGATAATAGAATTGGCGTGAAGATAGCTACACGTGGTAAAAGAGCACTGAAATTTCACGAGCCCGGCAAGTTCCAACAATTAGCACAACGAATACGAATGAAGGCACAGTTGGAGAAATTGCAAAATGAAATCAGTCAAATTGCTAGGAAAACAGGCATTAGTTCAGCCACAAAATTGGCCCTTATTGCTCCTAAAACTGAAGCATTAAATGAGGATGTACCCAACGTGGAGTGGTGGGACTCTGTCATTCTAGCCAGTGGATATCCCATTGGAGATGAGCCTCTCCAGATAAAAACAGCGACAATCACGAATTTAGTGGAACATCCCACGCAGATGAAGCCACCAAGTAAGTTCCTTATAGTCTATCTCATCTCTTCTATCAGTACATACTTTATATGTCCTCTTATTCTTCTAGCTGATCCTCTTAAACCCATTTACATGCCTGTATTCCTTACGAAGAAGGAACGTAAGAAACTCCGTCGACAGAATCGCCGAGAAGCTTGGAAGGAGGAGCAGGAGAAAATCAGATTAGGCCTGGAGCCTCCACCTGAACCAAAACTCCGAATATCAAATTTGATGCGTGTTCTCGGGACAGAGGCGGTGCAGGATCCGACGAAAATTGAAGCTCACGTTCGTCAACAAATGGCGAAGAGATTAAAAGCCCATGAAGATGCAAATGCTGCACGTCGATTGACTGCTGATCAACGACGTGAGAAGAAAGCACGAAAACTCAAGGAAGATACGTCTCTGGGCGTCCACGTAGCTGTGTACAGGTAAATTTTCTCCTTCCGCATTTTATGACTTACCTAACTGCGAATTCATTAAATTTATATCCATTAATTTTCTTTATAGAATACGAGATCTGTTGAAAAACGCGTCCAAGAAATTCAAGGTCGAAGCAAACGCGAAGCAATTGTATCTAACCGGCTGCGTGATGTTGTTCCGAGATTGCAACGTCGTTGTGATGGAAGGTGGTGCCAAACAATTGAGCAAGTATCATCGGCTCATGATGCAACGCATCAAGTGGGAAGAAGATATTGTGAAGGACAATGATGGCAACGACGTGCCGAATAAATGTGTTCTTGTGTGGCAGGGAACGAGTAAGCAACGTCACTTTGGTGAAGTTAAATTTAAAGTTTGTCCAATTGAGAAAATGGCACGTGAACACTTCAAGAAGCATCAAGTGGAGCACTACTGGGATTTGGCGTACAGCGGAGCTGTTCTTGATAATACAGACGACGTCCATACTTAGGATATTGGGTTAAAAATTGAAGTAAATACTAATTTAGGAGTAAAGCAACAATTGAAATAAATGATGATTTTCCGTACGCACGAATAAATTTTTTGCATACAACGGCTTTGGATCGTCGTGACCTGCTTTGCCTTGATGTAAATAAATCTCTTCATCTAAGATGATTAGAATGTGCATTGCTCACTAATAAATTATATATGCGACGAGAATAAAAGAAAAGAAGTATCAATAACATTTCGATCGTATAGATAATCTCTATTCATTCAACCACAGCCATGAACCAAGATTTCAATCGTATTGAGGGTACAACATACGGCCTTGCCACCCACAATCGCGACAAAATGTCATCCACAGCTTGCCGTATGCAGTCACGCGATCGATCATCTTTCCTTTCGTTTTAAAAAGAATCTTGCGTACAGAGAGAGTACAATGCAGTCAGTCCTCAGAGTATTCACGTCAATTAGCATAGCGTTATGGTGTTCGAACGCTTGCCTAAGATATTATGCAAAAATAAGCCAAGGAAGGATGTATGTACCATAGAGTCCTCAATAGAGGTGTAAAAATGAATTATTTTTGGATCGTTCTTTCTTCACTCTTGACATTTGTGTTGCGTATAACAATATTTACTGTTATTAGCATAGACTTCTGTTTGAGCTACTAAGTGGAACCATTCATCAGTCAAACTATTCGATAGCTGGCTGTACTCGTGAATTATCTTTTTTTTTTTGTGAATGGTTCGTGTGTTATGATATCATGATGTATTAAGTATGATCAGCTAGGTACGATAGTGATCCTCGTGAAGCCCCACTCTTGAACGAGCGTTCGAACCCAAGAGAAGCTTGCTCGTACTTTCGTTCCTTCAGAGTCTTCCAGTCACGCGTTCCCTCACAACCGGTGCGATTCTTTAAACGCGCACACAAATACGGAATTTCTTAGCGATCATCGCATTTTCTTTTTGTGGTGATCAGCAGGCGTGAAGTGTGAGAAAGCTCTTCAAGGTCTGACAAGTCATTTACCTGCGAAGAATTAAACAATTTTGTTATCTGTCCAGTCACTAAATTACTTCAAGATGTTTGTTTATACATTATGGTAAGTGCTTTAAACTGTTTGACACGGTGAAAATATTTTATGGCATATCCTGTTAGGAAATAAAATCATTATCGTGATTAATTACCTCATAAAATTTATTGATGACGGTTCACGATGGGCAACCGTATACACTTATATATACGCATCTCTTGTTCTATCAATGACTATAATTTATACTCATATGGAAATGTTCTTGAGAATTATAAAGGTGACTCAATACTATACATCTTTCAATAAATTATCCTCCACAACTAACCATCTCACTCATCAGTCATCACCATCAGAGCAAAAAAAGCCTAACCGTGTAGAGGGATTGGCACGCGCGTCTATCGTAATCGATTGCCGTGGGAGTGAGCGCAGGAATTATGTAAGGGAGTCACGAGGGAACCAGGAAGGCACCGAAATGTCAAGCGCCTGAAGAACAAGTCATAGGTATCCTCTGCCGAGGTTGAAACACAGATGACAAATACTCGAGTACAATAATTAAGTGAATGACCCGGATGTACTTGAATTCCGTTAGGACAATCACCTTCGTGATCGCGTGCCAGAAAAGAATACATATTCCTTCACTTGTCCTATCATCATCGTTCTCTCTGAAAATTTTTATTCGTAGCTTATCCTAAACGGTGACCTAAATGGGGTCATGGTAATTTCTCGCGTGAATTCCTCCTTAGAGATTGATCTCGATTCATTCTCGTTGCAATGTCTTCAGGTTACTGGTCCTTCTGGGCATTGTCAGCTGCACGACTCTTCCACCAAGGATGCTGCAGGACTTGGAAAGACGTGCTAATGCTACAATGGAGAAATACGAGAGGATGGAGCAGGCAATTCTCAACTCTAGAACCCAATTGAGGAAGGGATCACCTTCCTGGTACCTGGGGGCATCTCACGAGATGTCAGAGGATGCAAAAAAACTCTCTAGACAAGCCCTGAGAAGTGAAACCATGGCAATTATGCTGGTGGAGGCACTACATATGTCCCCAAAAGACGCTACATCTTTATTGCCAACTACAACTTTGGGTCCTACACTCTGTCCTGAAGCTGACATCTTTGGGCATACTGTCTCGGCGTGCAAAAAAATTAATCAGCGCTACAGGACTCATACTGGGAGATGCAATAATGCACTGCATCCAACGTGGGGCGCAGCCCTGGAGGCTTATGCCAGGATACTGCCTCCTGAATATCAAGACGGCGTGTCTCTTCCTCGGATAAATTTGCCTAGTTCTCGAGAGATATCTGTCAACGTTCATTCCGGCGATGTTGACCTCAAGCATCCTTATTTGATGGCCCTGACAACGCTCTTTGGACAATTCGTCGCGAACGACCTTGCTCACACGCCACGAATGGTCCTGCCCGGTGGTGAGAGACTCAAGTGCTGCGACGTTGAATATGAGAATTTCCATCCCGAGTGTTTTCCAATTCAGGCGGAAAATGCAATTGGATGCATGGAGTACTCACGATCTGCTCCACATCCAGGGAATCGTAATCAGGTAGATTAGTATTTCTTTTTAGTCATTTAGAAATCATCACTTGGACTGTAAAATTGATGTCAACAGGGCTGTAAGCTGGGACCGAGACAGCAGATAAATCAGGTGACATCGTTTCTAGATCTATCACCGATTTATGGGAGCACTGAGGAAACTGCAAAGGTTCTCCGTGCTCATAAGGGAGGTCTTCTTAATACCCAGAGTAAAAATTTGCCAATGCCATTGAAGACTTTCGAGAGCTGCAGAAGCAACAGTAAAGCTCTTCCCTGCTTCTTCAGTGGTGATTCTCGGATTAATGAACATCCGGGTATTGCCTTAATGCACGTTTTGTTTCTCCGAGAGCACAATAGAGTCGCCGAACAATTGAGTAAACTCAATCCACACTGGGACGATGAGAAATTGTACCAGGAATCACGAAGAGTCGTTATCGCTGAGATGCAACACATCACTTACAATGAGTTCCTGTCTGTTTTATTTGGTGAAAGCAATCTTGAGAGGTAAATAAATAATAGCTACGATTAATCTGATGACTCTGACGATCTCAAGCTCATTGTAATCTACTATTTAAAGATTTGATCTGCGGTTAACAAAACCGGGTTACTTCAACGGTTACGATTCGAGGATCGACCCGACTCTATCCAATGCCGCCGCCTCGGCTGGACTGTTCTTCATTGCTGCCCTCACACCTAAGACCTTTGACCTCGTCGACTCTCGCTCGACTTCTAAATTCGGAGAGAGATCCTTATTGTCTGCCTTTTATGCTCCGCAGGAGTTGTACGAGGCGGGAGCGATCGATCGACTAATTACGGGAGCAACTGGTGAGATTCAATCATCATTTATTATATCTGCTTTCTAATATCTCCAACATCATTCATTGTGCTTAATTTTGGAATTCAGTGGGACATTCGAGAAAACCTCAGGGATTGAACGAGATTCTGTTGGAGAGATATTTTCATGATGGAAAATCGAGTGAAGATGCAGTGGATTACGCAGCTCAAGTGATACAGCAGGGTAGGGATCATGGTTTACCTCTTTACGTTCGATGGAGATCACTCTGTGATTTGCCAGAAGTAAAAACGTTCCGCGATCTTGAAGCTACAATGAGCAGGGATACCATCAGGAGATTTGAACGGGTGTACAGGTAATTATTACTCATTTATCTTGAATTTCTTTTTCCAAGTTATGATTGCCTTCTAATGACAGTGTTTTGCAGGCATGTCGATGATATAGACCTTGTAACGGGTGCACTTTCGGAGGTAGCTGCTGAAGGTTCAGTGATGGGGCCGACCTTCCTCTGCTTGCTCGGCCGTACCTTCAGGAACGTCCGCCTCGGTACAATTAATAACATTCTTTGATTAATAACAAACACACTCCTCTGTAATCGTATCTATTATGTGAAAGGCTCATCGATGGTTCATTGCAGGTGATCGGTACTGGTATGAGAATGGTAAGACTCCAGGAGCCTTTACGATTCAACAGTTAGAAGAGATTCGTAAGAGCACTATGGCAAAAATTTTGTGTGACAATGGAGATAGATTGAAGAGTGTTCAACCAAGGGCCTTTTTGCTCAAGGATCCATTTTTGTGAGCATTCAAATTGACTAATGAAGTTTTTGACAGCATAAATTGACCTTTGAATCTATTATAGAAACGAGATGATGGACTGTTGGACGTATCAAGGTGAAGGCATGGATTTAACTGCCTGGAAGGAACGACCAAACTCTGTTTCGTCATAAGTATAGTTGATTCCAGTGCCCTTTTTGCGTCATCGCAATCAATACCTCTTCCGACTATGCTACCAAATGTTTATAATCACCACTTCTCTAAGTCAAAGAAGAGGACGAGCTACACAAAGAGAAGTGTGATCAAATCACGATTGGCCTTTGAACCATGGCGGCTGCATAACGCGGTACCATTTACAAGTAAACAATCTCATAGGTGTATAAGCATATGTTCGTGGTGGAGAAGACCGCCGAGACAAGTCATCGAAAGTTGCGTTCCGTGTAATTTATTGTTATGAAACCGCACGAGGATCGTTAGTACCGGCGTCCTCGAGTGGCGCAAATTAAATAAAATCATATAGGGACACCAAGGATATACAATTGTCTTTTAGTTTGATCATGGGCGAACCTTCAAGCTTGAATACAATGCCTGATAGGTAAAGTAGAGTCTGTTTGGACGAGTTCAGGGATCGTGGTTCATTAGTGATCGTCATATAAAGGATTAAGAATTAAAAGAGCATTAGTTTTCTCAACGATAAGTCATGAGTTCTTTGACCTATCGGAGTACCTTGAGGAGTTCACTAAGGTGCGGCTGTCTGGCATAAGACACATTTGTCGACGCGCTCAGCATGTATCTTGTACTGTGGCGTCGACGCATCGAGAGATAGAAAAGTAAAAAGTCGTGAATTAAATCAAAGTGCAATTGCGAAAAGAAGGATGAAATAATTGTCGGGCCATGCTTTCCAAGAACTTGAGTACATAAGGAGCTAAATGATAATGTTGAACGACGAGGCTTTGACATTTGGACGTGTCGACAACAGGCGAGGGAGTCCACGCAACGAGTCACGAGGTGTAGGGCGCTCCTCTAGTGTGAATGAAGGTGATGCTACCAGAGTGAAGAAGGAACTCGTCGAAGAAGCTTCTCGACTGGAGGAAAAGCCTGCGAGACCTTGATCCGATGACCTGGTTGGCTTCAAACGTGAATGGCGAGAAAGTCGGGGATGTCGCGACGAGAACGATGCGTTGGTGACGCCTCCTCTTCGTTCAAGCTGATGAAAGACACGTTAGGTCCTTTATGCTCTTGTTGTTATGCGGAACTGCGTAATAATGGGCCTTACAATCACAAGCCTGAGAACATAATGGATTATCATGAGACTGCTCTTCCCTTCACTCTGACCCCCACGAACATTTATAAGTATAATGTACAATTTTATGAGCAATGAATAAAGATTTACATAAATAAAAGCGTTAAAGTACTCCGACCCACTCTTCTTTCTTTCTTCTTCTTCGCGAGGCTGTTCCCAGGTGAGCTCACCGTGTCGGCCAATGTTGTTGGGTTGGGTTTATTGAAAGTGGCACTTTAGTGTGTCGCGATTCGTGAATCGCGATGCCACTATGCGAAATCTCGTGTGTGTCTGAGGTCACACACTGTCCTGATTTGAAAAGCGAATTCTATAATTTTCGTTAGGATGCTATCGTCCTGAGTAAAAGCCAAACTCCTTATTTCGTATGGGGGATATATTTTCTTTCTTGATTTCAGAAATCCAACTAATTCTTCTGAAGCTTCTTTCATGAGGTTGCAGCTCCAGAAAAGACGATTCAGATCTTGCGAGGGTTCTCCGCACGGACATGCCGCTGTTTCTTTAACGTAGATCTTGTGAAGAATTCCTCTGTGCATATGTGATTTGATTTGATTGTGTTGATGAAAGTAATCGAGTTTCCTTGCCATTTCCCAGTTTCGAACCACGGTTCTTTTTGGTGGATATTCCTCAGTTTTCCGTTTAACTCCCTTCCTCCCAAATAGTTCGTTTAACTGCTCATTACGCTTTTCCCATAGTTGTTTTTTGAATTTACTGAATAGTATCTTTTTGGTATTTTATTTTTCTATAAGTTCGCCTTGTTCTCTGGCTTCATTTGCCAATTTATCTACTAATTCGTTTCCTCTAATCTTTGTATGTTCAGGACTCCAGCATATTACAATTTGGACACTGCTTCCTTGCATTCTGCAGTACAAGGATTTTATTTCTAGAACTATTTCTGGTGTTTCCGCTGATACTTGTTTATCTTTTTCTTTTTTATCAACCCCAGTGCTTTGTATACTACTGTCGCTTCTGCATCGAATATGCTTGCTTCTCTGGATATCTTAAATTTATATTTGATACATGGATCCGCGCAATAAATTGCGAAACCCACAAATTCATCCTTTTCTTGCTTTGATCCGTCTGTATATATTCTCGTGTGGCCTGGAAATTTCTTTTCAGCCTCTCTTACGAAATTATTTGCAGTTATTTCTTTCTTTTTAATTCTCTTTCTTAACTCTATACTTCTATTTTTATGGATTGTAATTGGTATCTCAAGGAATACTTAAAACATGGCAATAAGTTTTGCCTTTTGAGCTTTGCTATATCTTCTTTTATGTCATCTCTTATTTCTTTGTGTTCTGTACGTACCTGTCATGTTGGATGTTGCGCAAGACTACGTTGCTCGTTTTAAAATAAATGGTGTGTGATTGTGTATTTATCTCACTATATGATCAATGATCCGAAAAAAAAAGAATTATCATAACAAACTCATTTATTAAAGTACTAAAAGAGAGATGGAAATTAACAAAATCAAAAAATTACACATAAATACCAAATAGTAAGAATAGAATAATGTAGTAAGAAAAAAAAATGAGTACACGTGAATGTGTTCTGATATCTCATGTGAATCTTCATTGTATCAATGAAGACTACTGAATTGGTTTTTCTTTCATCTTATAGATTATCGTTATTAACTTTACAAATTGGACGGGAGCGTGTGAGTGAGCATAGGACTTTGGGCTTTTATATATGGGATAAATAAGGATTTATGAAGCGTCGTCACGGCAGCATAAAAAGGATTTTTGTCAGACAAAATTCATGAATCTCCATGAAAGAATCGATCTATTTTATAGCATTTCATTTCAAGAAAAAGGAAAAAAGTGACTCTTATAATTATAACAAACACGTCTCAATTACGAAGGAGGTTCACGCACACTCAAAACTCTCGCGCGTCGCGGCGCTACAAATCATTATATCACTCGTCTCTCATCATCCTCGTCATTCTTACTCATTCTCTATTCTTCGCTCGCTTGCACTTTTTTTTTCTTTCGTTTCTCCATCATCAATGACTACTTGTCACAACATTGCTCCCAATATCGCGGGCTTGTTGCTCATAATTCCATTGTTTTGCCTAGCGTACATCATCATTTATTAATGTTTTTTTTTTGCAAGTTTGTCTATAAAAATTTGTCCCCAATTTAATATAAAACATAAAAATCATCAACGTTATTTCCTTATTAGCAAAAGTAACACTACATTGTAGATTTTCGTTTTATATAGAAAATAATCACCCTCAATGACAAAAAGGGCAGCATGGATAGACAGACAAACAGATTAGCGGGCAGACGATATTTAGGCAGACGGACAAACGACAGACAGACAGTGGGCATCAACATCATCGATACTCGTGGATATTCCTTCGCATTAAAAGTTACTTTCTTCCATTAATTCTTTCTCACTGAACAACTAGCGCACATTAATTCACTTACTTGCTTATTCGGCATTTCTCTAATTCCCATCGTCGACTTACGTTTGAACACTTAGGGGAGGAGGTTCCTGACTTTTCATTCTTTCCGCTAAGGATTATTATACAAAATAATTAGAAAAATGTACAAAAATTCATAAAAATAGTAATAGTTACATAGTACAAATTACTTTTAGGTAATTATAATAGTGATTGAAAAAACGAGCACGAAAGTACAACCCTACTATTTTTGTTGTTATTCATTTATTATACGAGACGCGTTTTAGATAAAAAGAGCAACGCGATCATATTCGGCACGTGAAATCGTATCGGCGCAGTGTATATCAATCAGCCACTAGGCGTCAATCATTTTTCGTGCATTCCTTTATATCGTTCTAATACATGCTCTCTTTATTAACGCTGTCATCGCTCCCTGCTCGAACCTACGCATTTTGCATCTACACGTATACACGTATGTATATATATGTGTCACCATCAGCACGAGGTCATGTAGCTCACTAGATATATCCTCTCATCATTCGACGCATTACAGACTCGAGTATTTCACAGCCTAAAATTCGTTCGATAAATTCACGATCGAGCGTGGATCGATCATAATACACAGAGACACACCCATACGTGGATGATAGGTCAACGATTGCATTGAGCGGAAGTGAAGAAGCAGAATCTTTGTTTCAGTGATGTTTTCCACTCGTCATTCATTCTTCTCACTTCCTCTAGTGTTCTCTATATCTCTCAAGACATTTGTTTAGCGTTTCTTAATTTTACTAATGCCACAAAACAGCCACCGCACGATTCCAAACTTGAAACGCTCTTATTCGTTTTATTTTTTCAACTTTTATGCTTGGTATCACTTCGACTTGCACGACCAGTCGGTTTCCGACACGCTTCTTATTATCCATCTTGTTCTCGTCGTATCACGAAAGATCATTAACATTATTCAACGGTACACTCAGAGATCCGCGCAAAAAAGGACATTATAAGCCCGGTAACTGGGGCGCTAATTTCATTAACAATGGAACCATATTGCATCACTTACGTCTTTACAATTCAACTATTCATAAACGTCTCATGCGCGCTAAGATGTACGCTAGATCGTTTTTGCTCTTAAAGTAAGTGCATTACAAGGTGCTCATTCGGTCACGCTCTCTCCCTTCCATCACACATGTCTTTCGATTATTTGTTGTCTTTCGCCAATCATTATCTCTCCTTTGCGCCACCGTTCCACTGTCTCAACTCGTTACATCGTGATCGGAATCATAATATCATTCCTCTGGCTTTCAGGTTGCACTCTCGCACTCTATCTCTTATTTTTTTCCCCCTAGGGAGCTCATTCGTTTTTTCACTCTCTGTTTGTCCTTACATTTATCATGCACACACATATCACGCGCTCGCACACTCTAATTTACCTCATTTGTCAATAACAATATTCTGCGACCAAAAAAATAAATTCTATTTATATTATTTTCATTAATTAAGCTAAGATTATCAATTACGACTATATCCGCTATTACATGACCCGACTCTCTCAGAGAAATTGATTGGCCTGGTGCGGTGGCTCTGTAGGATATATTCAGCACAATCGATGGAGAAGAAGAACGAGACTCAGATGAGCCAGCGACAAGTTGAGACTTTCATTTAGACAGTCGACTAAAAATTCTGCACGATGATTTAGTTAAAGTTTATATAGATATTTTAAAAAACATTATCGTGATCGCTCGCTCGCCTGTATCGTCTCCCATTCCTGGTATGTGATTTCTTTTTGATGCAACATGGACTCGCTTGGAGCTAATCACAGTGAATTGAAAAAATCGTATATACCGAAGTGCATGACAGTCTCAAGAATAAAATGATTATCCTCGTCATATGTCACGTTGAATTTTCGTAGTACAAACGATACGAAATGGACACACGATTAAAATTGAAGACTGATCGTTTTATTCGGTCGGACACAATATACCCGCAACTTGTACAAAAAGCGAAACTCACTGCATGCTAAAATTCTGCTACATTTAGAAAAAGATCACTGCAATTCACGGTAATATTGCTATCATTATATGTATTTGATATTATAGAATTATGTTGGTAGTTTTTTTTCCTTTTTTTTTTATTTACTTTTTTTTTCTCTTTAAAATATGTGTATTGGGAGGTTGAGAAATAAGCAAATTTAATATCGAAAATTTTTGCCTTTTCTCAACTATAAGTCGGTATACGAAAAACGTCGTGGAGATATTATATCAAGAATGCCCTAATGCGCTTTTTTTAATATCGAATATCGAAGTGTGTGTGGTGTATTTAATTGTCGTGTAAGTGTGTCTGAGGTATTTTGAGTCGCTACATGTCACTGTGTAAACGCGCGTGTCTATTTCATATTCATCGTCTTCACATTCAGTCTCTCGCTATTCGAGAAATGCGTCGGGTCGGTACAGCATCAAATTTTCGTTATTATTATAGGTCCTTCTTTAAAACATCTTTTTTTTTTGTTATTTGGTGTAATAATAACAAATTAGTTGAACGTAATATTCATATATATTATATGACGCGTGAATGTACGTATATGCTTAATAAGGACGAGAGTCTTGTGGAAAAAAAGTAACAAATTAGAGTGGAAGGATTAGAATTACATGTATACACTGTTTATAAAAAAATGAAAAATACAAACAATTGTCTGACATTCCAGTACACGGGTAATACTGTACGTTCAGCTATAAGATTATTATCTAATATTCGCTTAGGACCGGTTTAATACGACTTGGCGCAGTTCCGGCAATTATAATTCCCGTAATATATATAATGCAATTTACAAATTTTATTTTATCGACGAAGCCGCGCGAGGGACAATAGAAAAGCCGCAGACAAAAAGATGAATTTCATCTCTCTCTCTTTCTCTCTCTCTCTCTCTCTCTCTTGCACACTTTTGCTCGCTTTCTCTCTCTGTCTCATGTTGTTTCAAAATTTTCTT
>JABSMT010039114.1:0-14712 GCA_018902335.1 Eumacrocentrus americanus
AACTTTGAAATTATATATCTCTGTTCACAGATGGTGAAATCGATTAATATTTAGATGACAGGTATATTTCATGGTATTTTACAATATATCAAAAATTCAGAAAAAAAGTTCGATTTCGACTAATGATTGTACCTCCTTAAAGAACCACCTTTTTCTGAAACACCTTTTTTGAAACAATTGTGCAAAGATGAAAGCCCTTGTATTTAAATTCAACTGGTTTGGAAACATCGTGCCCTGTATTACTGTTAGTATCGACTATGTAGCAAGACAATGGCCATGTTTCCATCGGAAGTTAACCATCGGGGTAACCCCCGGGTTAAAGGGGATTTCTCTTGCCAACAATGGGAAAAAAATCATCTATATTATTGTTTACGCCCTCTACTGGTGTTCTGGAACAAGATTTCGAAATGTAAACAAAAGATGCGATAAAACTATCGAGAAAAAGTATTTTTTAAGAATAAAAAACGTCGAAAAAGCAACATTTACTTTTATATTATTGGCAATTGAATATTATATCTATAAACATACTGTCACAAAGGACAAATCGACAACCATTAGTAAAGTGAGGTTATAAAACCATGCCGCGGCGATGCGTAATACTAAATTGTCCAAATCGCTTTTATTCAAGAAAAAGGTGGAATAACAAAATTGAATTCTTTGGATTTCCCAGAAAGAAAAAGTATCGCGAAATATGCGAGCAATGGATCAAAGCCACAAGAAAAGACAAAAAGGATTTGAATATCCTACAGGGTAAAATCAGGACTTAGTGAAGCGATAAAAGAAGATAACTGAAAAATTATGAAAATTTTTAGACACTTTCATTTTTACGAATATCTCAAAAACCTTAGGAGATACGATAAAATCTTGTAGAACCTTTTTTGTAGAGAATTAAATTCTCTACAAAAAAGGTGCTTTGCATTTTTTTCGTATCTCCCATAGTTTTCTAGATATAATCAATTTTGTAAAACATTTTAATGAAAAAGATCTCAAAAATTATGAAAATTTTTAGACACTTTCATTTTTACGAATATCTCAAAAATCTTAGGAGATACGATAAAATCTTATAGAACCTTTTTTGTAGAGAATTAAATTCTCTACAAAAAAGGTACTTTGCATTTTTTTCGTATCTCCCATAGTTTTTGAGATATAATCAATTTTGTAAAAGATTTCAATGAAAAAATTATCTCTGACTTATCTCCGTTTACCGCTTCACTACAGCATTCATTATGTACTTCCTTTTTTTTTTAAGTCAACTAGCGCAATATTTTATATTTTCTACGATTTTTTTTTTTTTTTTCAGATGAAATATGCTCGATTCATTTTGACGCCAATTGTTTTGAAGAAGCAAACCTGATCGATTATATTCCAATTGAATCAAAAGATAGAAAATTAAAGCCTGGTGCAATTCCAACATTGTTTTTACCAGATGAACCAATAACTGATACACATGACACTAACACGTAAGACAAATATAGTAGTTTTCTCAAAATTCTACAATATTATTAATAAATGCAACTACAGATTTATATCTTTTGCAGTGATACAATAAAAATGGATTATTCTGATGGAGAAATAAATTTAGAAATATCATATACATCAGAAAATATTACACTAAATCCACAAATTAAAGAAGTAGCACACGAAGATGTAGAAGGCGAAGAAGAAGAAGTAGAAGAAGAGAAAAACATTAAAATGGAAATAATTGATCCAGAGTAATTAAAGTTTACCATAAACATTCAGCACTTATAATCAATTCAATATTTCACATAAATGATTTATATTTTCAGTGAACCAATAACAGAAACTCAATGTTTGCTGGCAATCAATAAAAAACTAAGAAAAGAGAATGACGAACTGAAAAAAGCCTTGACTGACAATATAAATGCATTGAGTACTAGTAAAAAGGCTTTGAACAAATCCAAAAAGGCATTACACAATCTGGAAAATACTTTGAACGTTAGTGGAAGCAACGCAGACGGTTTTATTGCTCGAGATAAGCTTCGAAAACTGTTGAGTCAAGTGTTCACACCTGGCCAAATTACAGCTCTGCTGGATCCAAATAAAGAAACCATTGACTGGTGTCACGAAGACATTAAACGAGCAATGGCCCTTCAAACCATCAGTCCTCGAGTTTACGAATATCTACAGGAAAATCGTCTACTTCCCTTGCCGAAAGTGTCGATCTTGAACAATTGGAAATTTGAAGAACCTTGTAAAGAACAATACAGCAAAGGTTTAGCTCTGCTAAAGACGATTGGTAAATCTATGACCGAAATAAAAAAGCTTGCGGTGTTAAATATTGCTCAAGTACATCAGCTCAACGAACAGAACACTGATAAAGAACTTGAAGGAATCAATGCTCCGCATCACACAGCACAATGTATTATGGCTCGATCATTGTTTGGGAAATGGAGGATATTAATTTATTCTGCCTACGATGAGCTTATAACAGTACAAACTCTTCTGACGATAGTAAAGGCTCTCTACGAGATCAAATTTACAGTAGTAACGATTCTCAGTGACCTAGGATCACAAAATCTTGATTTATGCTCAAAACTCACACGTAAGAATGGAGGAAAATCTCATTTCCAACATCCTAGCAATGATGATTTAATGATTTTTGTGTTTGTCGATGCATCACAAATTTTTAAATCACTTCGAAACCATTTTTTGGATTATGGATACAACTGGAACGGGAAAATAATCTCAAAAGAATGTGTAGGGAGTCTTATAACGTTCGGTACGGGAAACCCTGAATTAGCACCTTTATTAACGAACGGATATCTGGAAGTTCAGGGTAACGATAGGGAAATCTTAAAAATAGCGACGAGATTACTATCACCTGAAGTTGGAAGAGGCATTGAGTGGCTTGGACAACGTGGTGACTTGGAGGGCCAAGACTGGAAAGAAACTGCGTCATTTATCAAGATCGTCTCTGAATGGTTTCATATCTTCTGTATGAAAACGAAGTGTTGTCTAAGTAGCGTCGATAAAATGAAAGGGTGTCTTGATAGAATGGCTGCACTTATTCAGGAAATTAATGTTTTATCTATTGATGAAAATTTGAATGGTTTGGAAAAGGCCGTGCTCTTCAACAATTCATCGATGCCACAATTATTAATATACATTCATAAAATATATGGTACAAAGGGGAGAAAGCCATATGTTCTGCAACCAAGGGCACTCAATCAGAACGCCATTCGTGCTATTAAGAATCAACTTGAGAAGAATGTTTTCAAGTTGTAGAAGGAACAATTGTGCTTTCAAGTTTGTCAAAGTAATCAGACACTATTTTGATTGTAAATTCAATACTTATTTTTATAATTCTCACCTTTCTACCTCAATAAATACAAAGTTGCCATTTGAAATGAACAGTTTACATGCTACTATTACCTATTATATTAATTTCTAAACGTCCGGCGAACTATTACATTGTTGACCAGTTGTTGGTCGGTCGATTGCTCTTATAAAACGAAGGAGTTCATTATTTATCTTGTATCACTGTAACTAATCACAAATACCATAATAAAAAAAATTTTAAACATACATATCGTCAGAACTATTTGTTTATTTGTTAGTATAATGAAACAACCCACGAATGGGAAGCGGCATCCCATATTGGTTTAAGTGTTTTTTGATTGATTTCATGAAATTGTTTAATAATGATGAAGGTGTTCGATGCCTTAGATACTGAAAAAAATATAGAGTCAATGATAAGAAACAATAAAGTAATTCTAATTAATATTAAAGATGAGTAAATACTTACTCCATCGTCAATCATGTTTCGCCAAATCGGTTCGGCTCTAGCTGCGCCTGCTGCATTGTTCTTGATCAAGTACCAGAGCATACCCTGCTGCTCCCATGCATTAAATTTCTTCTGTTTGCTACAACATGTAAATTATATATTAGAACAAAAATCAATCGCAGTAGATATTTTTCTATCGGCTCTCAAATTAAATTGATAAACTTACAGATCATCACGCCTCTCGGACAATCGCTGTCGTAGACGACGCACTGCAAATTCCCAATCTCCGTTCTTTGAGAACAACCAACTGAAATCCTCAAGCTCTTCTCTCGTTGGTGGTCTCACGTTTTCAGGATCTTCATCGCTGTCCATATCCTCCTCTTTTGGCAAAATTCGTGCCCTATTATTGCCATTTTCTCTTGGTTCACGTTCACGAGCAGGAGGTTCATCAGCAACCGAAGTATCGCTATCTGATGAATACATTCTTCGCCTATTATTGCGATTTTCTCTTGGTCTTTGACCATGTGATGGTCCTGCTTGAGATGGTGACCTATTAACATTTCTGGCAACGTTCTCTCCTGGAGAACGTCGCACTGGAGATTGTGACCTATGAACATGGCGAATGTCTAGCCTTGGAGGAGAGGCCTCTCCTGGTAATAAAGGTGACCTATTAACACTGCCTGCATTGTCTGGTTTTGGTGGAGCGACGACTGTTGGTGGTGGATGTGATTTCATACTAGCAATGCTTTGTCGTAGAGCTTGTTCAGATAGTGCTGGTCGTGGCTTATTAATACTATCAGCATCGTTTCTTCTTGGTAGAGAGACGTCATCTCGTAACCGTGGTGATGTATTAATATTGCCAGGAATATTTCGTCTTGGTGGAAAGGCAGAATCAGAATCATCACTCTCACTGTCAGATGTAGGTGGATTTGCCTCGACAAACATCATGCCCATATAGTGCATATTTACAGCTTTTGGTCTCTGCGAGTTTCCACTCGTTTTTGACGTCGATGCAACTGGACTTTGGCGTGTCACAAAATTCGTGATCGATGTTTGTCCAGTTAGATGATTTTTGTTCGGTGAGGAACAAGCTTGCTTCTTTGGGCTTCTTCTGTCCTCATCACTGCTCGAGCTGTTGCTGAATCTGTGTGATCTTTTCGGTTTACGATGGTTATTTGGCGTGGAATAGAATGATGGTGATGTGCACTTGGTTGCTGTTGACTGAATACTTCTTTCTTTGTCACAAACATTGGATGGAAGACTCAGCGTGGAGGTATTTCTTGACGATAATTGTGAACGACAGCTGTAAACAAATATTTGAGTGAAATAATGTTTGAATGATTGCGTTTAGAGTGAAAGCATTGTAAATTATCATCTTTATTATAATTTACCTGCTATTGAGGTTGGAGCTTGGACAATGTGGTGGTGGTTCATCCTTCCCCGACGTATTTATTTGGCTCTGAGGAGAATATTGGGTTTCGTCGTCAGATACGTCTAGTGTGACTAATTCAGGAGGTGGCCTTATCTCTGATGGATCCGGTTCGACAACCATTACATCATCATCAATTGACTCGAACTGCTGCGGACTTGGTGTCACTGATTGCCGTGGAGAGGACGCCTTCTCAATTTTCGTTCTACAAGCCCTTAACACTTCATCAACAGACAGTAATAAGGTTTCGTCCGTGTCTGGTAAGCTTCGTTCTGAGTTGTCACTTCTATTTGCATTTAAACTCAAAGCATCACCACTTAATCTATTAACTGTCTCTAACTGTTGACTCAAAGCTTTCAATTCTTCGTCTGATAATTTCAGAGTACGATCAACGGCTGATATTGCATTGTTTGATGTATTTGTAACACTGGTTCTCGTTTCGTCTGACCTGTAATTAAAAATTCATTGATTAAAATTGTGAGTCAAGTAATTCAGGACGAGAGATCAAAATCTGAAGTTCTGGTACCTGATAATGACTGTATCATCGCTGTTACAAGAACCAGGATCTTCAGGCTCGTGTGGTGATGATCTGTCGAAGATCGGCGAGCTTTTGAATCTCTTGCTGGCGCTTTCTAAAACTTCTTCTGCGCTCTCTTGACCATTCTCCACTGTATGCAGTCTCTTGCGAGCAGTCAAATCGGCGCTGTAAGAAAGTAAACAAAGTATTTTCTTCAATAAAAAGAGACTTAATAAGAAAGTTGTAATTATTACCTCGTCTCAAGTTCGATCGGTGGTGTTGCCAAAGGCGCAGGGAAGACTTTCTCCTCCTTCGTTTCTATTTCAGGGGATTCATTGTGTGCCTCTCCTCTGAAATAACTAGGAACATCTAGGCTGGAACAGTATGAACATTTAGCATCATTATATATCACAAAAAGGAGATTATGATTGACACAACTAACCGATATTGTGAAAGATCCAATAATTTGCCTTCTCTTAGACAGTCATCCAGATACTTAATGTTGTATCTTGGAGTGTCTTCCGTGTGTACTTCGGACGTTAATATGATGATGCCCTCGGTCTCATTGAATTTAACACATCCTCCAAGTGACTGTAATGGAAAATAGATGATTTTGATGAAATTTTCTCCCAAAATTGTGAAAATAAATAGATAAATAAATAAATAAATCAATCAATTATTTGTTTCGACCAAAATTGACGGATACAAAACTAACCTCAATTTTTTTAGCAGAATCATAAAGCTCCTGCGTAAGCCCTATTAAGCAGAATTCTAAGGGTTTTCCATTTTTAATAAATACTTGAGGAGCCATCGTTCTATTAATATCTTAAATCCAACTAATATCACGTTGTGTAGACAATTCCAACTAATTACGACGCTAATTGCTTTATTGTTGATGTGTATATACATCTACAAACACCAGACACTGCCAAACGCATGGATATATTGGACATATAGGTTATGTTTTTGCTAGCAGGCAGTAGTGTTTGGCGCCATAACTCTACCTTACTGACCGGCGGACATGAAGACGGCCAAGCGCGGGGAATTTGAATGTCCTGGAGCTAAACAAAAGTCCTCTAAATGCTGTTTATTACTCCTAATAAATTCAAATGTCCCGCCAAATTTGACGACATTGTTCCACAGCTTTTGATTGGTTCTCGTCACAAAAACCAATTCTCCAGGGAAGGGAGAAAAAGATGACCAATGGTTTTTTAATCTGCAATTATTTATAATTATTCAAGCACCAGCTTATTATTAACATTCTGATAATGGAGAATTCTACTGCAAGTTGACCATACAATTGTGTATAATTAAGTAAAAAAAAAAAAAATTCTACCACGTCATACACGCCTCAACAGCAGTTCTCACTTTATTGTGGCCAACGACAAATTAACAATCAATTTTTTTTAGTGTTTGTTAAAAATAAAAATTTATTGTATATGTATACTAATCATTGATCTTAACAACATGACTGCAAATACTGTCTATGAGGATTTATACCTGTGAGTAATTTTTGCATCAAATGTTTAACCTTACTCCTTAACCATTTATTTAACAATTAACCTATTATTGACTCACAATTGGACATCTAAAGTGAAAAAAAAACGGACTTTATTCGTTTATTTAATTTCCTAACCTCACTTTTGAGCCCTTTTTTGGCTAATTGTCACATTTAACCTAATTTTTGTACCAAAAAATAGAAAAAGTGAGGTTATATGACAATATGGTTGTAAAAAAAATCTTTATTTACTTTGAAAAATTATACAATTGCATGGATGGTCTATTAACAGTTTTGTATTATTGCAGATATACAACCAATGAGAAGTTTTATGTCGAGGCTGTGGAAGCAAAGGTTTTATTGATTGTTGATCGATTAAACCAACATATCTTTACCCAAGGTACATTTAAATAATCCAACTAATCAGTTGTTTTATTAATAAGTATTGCATTGCTGTTGGTTTAAATATATTGAAAATATCTTGTTTCAGTCGGTACTGCTAGTCAAATTCCACAAACTGCAATTCGACGTAAAATATGGGGTATTATAGGCACAATACGTCTTCTAGCATGTCGTTATTTTATTGTAATCACCAATGCCGAGAGGGTGGGCACAATCGCAGGCCAACAGATATTCAAGATTGTCTCTACAGATATAATTCCCTATTCCAAGTCAGATCTGCATTTATCTGAGAAACAAGTTGAGAATAATACTACGTACTTGGAGATGGTTAAATCGGTGTTAAACACCCCGTACTTTTACTTCAGCTACACGTATGATCTCAGTCATACGATGCAAAGATTGCACAATACCACGCCGGAATTTCTTCAGGTTTGCAAATGATTTGCTTATCAAAAAGGTCGAATGACAAAAAGTAATCTAATTAATCATTTTATTTTCTTGAAGATGCCACTGCATGATCGAGCAGATCCTCGTTTCGTGTGGAATGCCTATCTACTTCAAGATTTAGCATCAAGACCGGAACATTCCAAGTTCTGTTTGCCAATTACACATGGTTGTATCCTTTGCCAAAGCTTTAAATAATCGTCAATGAAGAAAAACGTATTGATAGTGAAAAAAAATACAGATATGGGAGTATTCTTTAATAAATTATTCAGTTATTTCTTTGAATTCTGTCGTTGCCAATGGCATTTCCTTCAACTGGGGAATTGTGTCTCGACGTAGTGTTCATCGTGCTGGAACAAGGCTCTTTTCCCGTGGAATTGATGCCAATGGCAATGTCTCCAACTACGTGGAAACAGAGCAATTGATAGAGGTCAATGGAGATCGTAGTTCCTTTGTCCAAACTAGGGGTTCTATTCCTCTCTTTTGGCAGCAGGAGCCCAATTTGAAGTATAAACCCAAGCCGCAGTTGTGTGCAAATGAAAATCATCAAATTGCTTGCTCGAGGCATCTGGATGCCCAGATATTTCATTATGGCAGACAAATCTTGGTCAATTTGGTAATTAGATTATTTTTTCCTTTGTCTATCTTGACAATTTGCATTGAATTATCGTAATTGAGACCTTGGAAATGTTAGATTGATCATCGAGGAGCTGAGGACGTGCTGGAGAAGGAGTTTCGGGCTGTTGTCAATCGAATAGGCAATGCAAATGTGCGATATGAGGCTTTTGACTTCCATGCTGAGTGTCGGCACATGCGATGGGATCGTCTGAAAATTCTCATGGATCGATTGGCTCTCGATCAAGAGCAAATGGGATATTTCTTGCTCTCCAAGGATGGTGCTCTACTTTCAGCGCAGGAAGGCGTTTTTCGGACTAATTGCATTGATTGCCTGGATCGTACCAATGTTGTGCAAAGTATGCTTGCAAAACGAGCTCTCACTGACGCTTTGGCAAAGCTTAATATCCTCAGGACACTGGAAGATCATCCCTCACTCGAGCAATTATTCAAACAGGTAAACCAACATCATTCTTATTACATCTTTTTAAGAAAACAATGCCTAACAAAATTATTTTAAACTAATAAAAAGATGCTTTATATTTCATTTAATAAATTAATTATTACTATAATACATTGAGTTGAACGAAGCAATTAAATTAAATTAATTTATTTTCTAAAGGTATGGGCTGACAATGCAGACTTTGTCAGTATTCAGTATTCTGGAACTGGAGCATTAAAAACAGATTTTACACGCACTGGCAAACGAACTCAACTTGGAGCACTGCGAGATGGAGTAAATTCCATGACTAGATACTATAAAAATAATTTTGCTGATGGTTTTCGTCAAGTGAGTATTAAAAAAAAAATATTTCTTCTCTATTAAAATACATTAATAAACAAATTAAAAAAGAAAATAGTTTATTATATTATGATATAGTAATATTGAAGTTGTCTACAATTTATAAATTCAATTTCAGGATTCAATAAATCTATTTTTGGGTCGATACATCGTACAAGAGGGTGAATGCATGCAACTGAAATGTCCATTAGAATATGAACGAAATTGGCGATATGCTACATTCCCACTGGTGCTCTTGGTCGCCTCGTCAATGTTAGTCGCCCACGTTGTACTCCCTTCACAATACAGCACTGAGGTATTGCTCTATATGCTCTTCTGGGGAGCGATGGTAGCCGGGACGTTCGCAACCATCATTCACCATGGGAAGCAATACGTCGACAAGCCAAAATTATTATAATCACTTATATTAATTAATTTTCCGGTGAGTAAACACGATGAGAACAAATTTTTATTGACCCCACAATGGATGGGAACTTATAGGTGCGATTGTTAAAAAAAACTTAATACTGTAGATTGATTATAATAAGGAAATATGTGTCTACATTTAGTAAAGAAAAAAGTCTATTATCCATAGGAATTTTGTTGATTATTTTCAACCTTTCAAATGCAGAATCTAATGCGAAAAAAATTCATTCAGCATTTTATTGAAGCATAACAATCGTATTGCATCGATATTACAGCACAATAAATTTTAACAATGTTATAAGAACCAGTAGATTTCATTAGTGTCACAATAAAACATTATCATCGTGTTACTAAAATTACTTTTACAAACAAACAACAATATTGTTACGGAAAAACGAACAAAATTATTTGTCTTTACATCTCAGCAAAATATTAACTCTGTTGAAGTATATACACTTCTCTGGGCATTCGAGTTGCATGAAAATTGTTTTGGGATAATTTTTTTGGATTGATTTCGAACCCGAAAGTCAAAATTTGAAAGTTTGACCTCAGAATATTTAATTTTGAGCTTATATAATTATTATCTCGATTTTTGCTCTCTCATGTTGGATTCCTGATTTTGAATTTTCAAAATTCGGGCAACAAATTCGAACTTAGAGATCCAAGAACTCAAGTATTAATTGATTCACTTCTTCTATTCCCGAGTTATAAATACATTTAATCTGCATAAAACATGATTTTTAGTACTTTGTACATTTATAGAGAACTCTGTGTTAACAACAACTAATTTGGTTACATCAATAAACAACAAGGATTCCACATAATCCGCAATCATTTGGAAAAAGGTAACAACGCTTTGCTAACTCTGGTCATTAGTTAAGGCAGGTGCTTCACTCTAAAATGAATGAAAACTGGCCACAAATTAATGTCGAGCTTTTACTCTCTTTCGCCTCTTTTTGAGGGGTCTCTTTTCTCCCATTCGTATTTCAAATATGAAGCAAATAGTGGCGCAAGTCATCCCAATTACCCAGATGTTGAAAGCGAACATAAGCATTGCCATGGATATTGGGCGGAAATGCACTTCTGACCTTGTCAGATTTCGTTTATGATTAGCCAAAATTTCTTCAAGTATTTCTTTAAACCATTTTTCAGTGAGGCCAGCTTGTGCCAACCGCATCAGTACAATGTCAACGCGCTCTTTCAGAGGCCAATCGTTACGGGTTGGATACACTGCACGATTGGTTCCAAAGTTGTTCTTCATCCGATGTAAATCATGCATGATTGCCAATTGTGTGATAAAGAGGTAATCACTTATGCATGCAACACTGTCATTCTGCAGAACTTGGCTAGTGCAAAAGGGATTAGGTGGCGACGCTATTTTCCTCTCCAATAATGGATCATCGACGAATTGCCTTGCTGAGTTGAGAACGTAGATTCTGCTGTATCTAGCATCTCGGAGATCCTCTAGGGACTCTACATTTTTCCGATATTCTTGTTTGGTCAAGAATGATGATAAGTGCCCTTGAAATGTCGCCTGTATTATCAGGAAATACAGAAAGATCATGGAAAAGAATATCCTCAGTGGCAGGGTGTCCATCCTACTGTAAAGTGATGTATTCACTACAAGTCGGAGTATTTCGAATGCAGCAAATGCAAATCTTTTCCCTTGTTCGGATATCAGTATAACTGCGAACGTAATTGAGAGGATGACCAGCATCGATACGAGAGTCACGATACCATAGTAATTCCACATTTTTTCACTCGGTGAATAATAACCGCGACGTTGAGTGACCATGGTAAATTCGGAATATCCCACGGAATAGGTGATGGTAAAATTGCGCGCCGAAAAAGGATTTAGTAGGCATATCCCAATATCCGATGACGTGTTTAGCAGACGTATAAAAAATCCATATGGTTCGTCGTAGTACTCATAATTATTTACGTCGAAATTGATCCCAACTGTTGCATTTAATGCATACTTAATTGCTTTCATAACAAGTATATCATGTGGCCACATAATTTCTGTTACACTCTCGTCATATTCCTTCCCTGGTGTCCAAGAATGGACTTTGGAGCCATCGACAATTACTTTGATTTTGGAGCCATCAAGAAATTTTGTTCGATCGAAATTCCAACCATCACAGATCGTTCCTGCATGCAAAATATTGACAATATATTATTAAATTGATGAAATATTCACGAAATTTTCTACAAAATTTGATGTATCTCAGAAACTATGAGGGATAGAGCAAAATTGCATAGGACATTTTTTGTAGAGAATTCAGTTCCCTACAAAAAATGTCCCATGCAATTTTTACCTATCTCGCATAGTTTGTGAGATATCTTGAAAAATCTGAATGAATGATTTGTCAGAGAAAAATTTTTGTTAAAAATAAAATCGGCTATAACTCGAGAACTGTGCGAGACACGACAAAAATGCATAGGATCTTTTTTGAAGAGAATTCAATTTCCGACAAAAAAGGTCTCTTGAAATTTTATCGTATATCTCATAGTTTTTGAGATATTGGAAAAAGCAGAAATATCTAAAATTTCTACAATTACCTTCGTGATATTGTCGATTGTAGAGCGTCCAACCATCGTCTTGTTTGACATCACCGTTGACTTGTTCCCATGGATGAGGCGCTCGATTTGTGTAGGGATTGTAAGTGTAGATCATCGACTTTTGGCTAGAGTCATCATGACATAGGAAGTACGATGCCACCGGATTCATTTTCCATGCTCTCTTTAAAATATCTCGTGCATTTTCACAACCTTTATACGATCTGTCCAATACGAGGAATGAAGTCATAATGTTCCACCATGGTGAATCCTTGAATGTAATTAATCTTCTTTGGAGTTGTTCGCCAGAGTCTGCAGTCATGAGAAATAAAGGCGACTTTGTTCGATGTTCAATGGCGATATTTCTAATCGACGAATCACTGTGTATGATCACAGCAATTGTTTGCAAAGTCACTACGGCCTCAATGAGAGATTCATCAGAGTCACCGTGGACAACAATTGATTTGTGGTCTGCATAACAATCTTTCAGTATTTTCACCTTTAAACCGAATTATAGTTAATATAGCTGAACGTATAACGATCTCAAGTTTCGATATTATTTTTTAAAAGTAATTTTAATTACTTACCGCTATTTCATTGACAAGAGCCGCAGGATTGGAATATGACGGTGCAAGAATGCTTGCAGAGACCGATAGTCCCCAATAAAGTGCAGCACACATTGACAGCAACTTGAAAAGTTTTGCCATGTTTTATTTTTTAACGAACCATTCAAAGACATGAATAGTCGACCATGCATGAAAACGCACTGACGACTCATCGGAACATCAGTAGAGTGTTCAGGTCAGGTCATATTGTATTTCCATTGCAGAAATAGTGGGTTATTTACTTTAGCTATCGTCTGCCACGAGGGAATTCTTTTACACCGCCACGATTCCTGCTGCAAATATGACCGTTGTGTTTGAATAACAATCAATAAGAGAATAAAAAATTCTGGGGTCACATAGCGACTTAAGCAATAGAAGTACAGTAAAAGCAATAAATCTGTTTCAAAACTGACCAATCGACACTTAAATCCCAAAGGACTTGATGTAATAAAGGTCAACTTGGCAACG
Source organism: Eumacrocentrus americanus (assembly GCA_018902335.1). Classification (NCBI taxonomy): domain Eukaryota; kingdom Metazoa; phylum Arthropoda; class Insecta; order Hymenoptera; family Braconidae; genus Eumacrocentrus; species Eumacrocentrus americanus. The sequence continues at coordinate 13,490 of JABSMT010039114.1, forward strand.
ATAATCTTCAGAAGTAGTGCAGGAAAAACATTATTTCACCTTCGAATGATCATTTTTTTCATCACAAATTCATTTCAATTCAGCTAACCACGGATGAAGGAGACTTAATTTTTTATGAAGACAGCGTAGATGGCAACAAAGAGTCCGTAGAGATCCAAGATGTCGATGAAAATCAAAATCAAGATCATGGAGATACTTACTCCTGCTGCGTGTGTCGTTCTGAGCTGGAAAACTCCGAGAAATACGATAAAATCTCATCATAGCTTTTTTGTAGTAAATTAAATTCTCTATAAAAAAGGTCTTATGCATTTTTGCCGTATCACGCATAGTTTTCGAGCTATAATCAATTTTGTAGAACGATTTCAATGAAACTTTTTCTTTGACTCATCTCCTCTTTTCCCGCTTAACGACAGCATTTAAACCATATAAATGTGCATATATGAAAAAAAAGTAATATTGCTTCTCTATTTTATGCAGTAATCTTACTCTTGTATATTGTTTAATAGACTAGATATTGATGAGCGCGGTACGCGCGCATTCTAGGTTATGTTTCGTAATCAAAGCGCGAAAATTCAAATTAAACCGCGCTGCTGTCACGTGATGACTGTTGACCAATAAGGCCACGATATTTCGAGATATTGCGAGTTTTCCGATAGATTTCGATATATTCGAGTTCGATTGCTTGTGGATTTTTTAAGAAGGCATGAAATTGTTTACAACACGTGCTGTAGGCTCAGAAATGGCAAAAGAATCGGATTCAACACGATTTTCTGACTCAATGCCCCATCAATACAACGATTTAAATCTAAAGTTGATGTCGGCGAACGTTTATTTACCGTTTGACACAGACGAAGTAAGATATGTATTATTTTTTCGTTCCTAACCTCAAATTTCCTACCAATTTCGTCAGCACAATATCAAACATTGTTTTCAATACAATGTATGAGATTATTTCTAGTCTTAATTGATTATAAATGACGGAAATGACTTTAGACGAAGACATTTTCGAGTTTCTTTTCGTTCTATGACCATTGTTCTCTATTTACCTCCTACATCAATGGACTATATATTTTTTTATGCTTTCAGCTGAATAAATTGCAAAATGCACGGATAAGCACAGCAAATAATCTATTGAATCAAGCTGTTACACGACACAATGGCTTGAAAGTCCTTCTAGACATTCTGCCACACTGTCCCAAGGATATTTTGTCCAAGTATGCCTC
>JABSMT010039225.1:0-14710 GCA_018902335.1 Eumacrocentrus americanus
ATATATATATATATATATAAATCCCGGACACCTAATGCAACAATGGAAGACCAATATATGGCTGGAGTTGTAAAATCTTTGACCTTCTCTCCACAACGACACTGACGACTATTATATCAAATTAAGTGTAGACTTGTCGGTGCCATTTTATTTCCAGTCGAATGATTCAATTGTCTAGTTTACGTATATGTACAATTAGGCTTTGTTGGTGAATTATAATTTTAACAACGAATTTAGAGAGTACAAGGCAAATTATATATTAGTAGTGAAGCGGTAAAAGAAGATCTCAAAAATTATAGAAAATTATTAGACACTCATTTTTACGAATATCTCAAAAACCTTGGGAGATACGATAAAATCTTATAGAACCTTTTTTGTCGGGAATTAAATTCTCTACAAAAAAGATGCTTTGCATTTTTATCGTATATCCTATAATTTTCTAGATATAATCAATTTTGTAAAACATTTTTATGAAAAAATTATCTCGACTTATTTTGTTTTACCGTTTCATTACTGGATTATTCCAAGCTTAGCTAAATATTTTTATTTCTTTTTATCATTGATACTGAATTACTTTTTTTTTGTAGATGAGCTGCCATACTTGCAAGTACCTTTGCACACAATCATAAAATTAACACCCGTTGCGTACGGTTGTAAAGTGGAACGGATTCGATTACCGATCGACGCAGTGGATACACATCGGCCAAAACCAAAGGTAGAAGCTAATAATACTGCAATTGTAAACAATGACGTAGTAGTTCAGATTTTATCTTGTGCTCGTGTCATGGAGATGGAAGGAAAGTAATTGAAGGGGACGATCTTTATCGAGTTCGTTGTCATGAGGTTCTTTTTGGAAGGCTCCATGCTAATAAAATACCACGTCCTCTACCTCTTTGCTTGTGTTTTAATGCTCCCAAATCTGCCTATCTGACGTGAGTAGTAGTTTAGAGAAAAAAAAGCTTTTTCCCCTTGTTTATTTAATCCAAATCCAATCCATTTATTCATAAATTATGCTTTCCTTGACCTCCTTGGCATGTCTTTGACTCTATTATTTTCTCAATCTTGTCTTTCTTTTTATTTATGTTTTGTTTCAATCTCCTAATGTCCTCGATGCATTTGACTACGATTTTCTCGTTTAATTCTGTGATAACACGTATTACGTGAAGTACATATCCACACGCTGTTATAATCTTTACCAAGCAATGCCGAGGATTGATTAATCGTAGTAGAAGAAATGTTTAATTCGTTCACGTAACTGACAATATACATCCAGAAATCCAATAGATTTATGTTATTGGATCGATTATTGCTACATGCTTGATCTCTATTCTGTCATTTACAGCGATGTATGTAGACAACAATTGACATTGACCTTCTATTCATCGTACAGAGTTCAACAAACGGTCATAGTATATCGTTAAAAATTACTTTCAGATACCGGGATATTTGGAGGAGCGGTTCAGAAGCAAAGGAAACAATCTACACATCTGATAGCAATGATTTCCCCATCGATATACTTATTTTTTTCTATCCTCAATATTTCTTTGTCTTTTTATTTCGAGAACTAGCAGCATTTTTTGAGGGCAGCAGGCTGTCTTTGTGAGAGAGCTTAATATAGTGCCAAAATAATTTTCTATTTAACTTAGGGCATTGTAAATTAACGAGAAGAAATGATATACCTGAGCAATTGCTATTGATATGTAGGTATATTCAAATAATTAATTTTGTTTATACATCGTTTGTTGTGTATATTGCGATAATGTGATACCAGTGCTCAAGGGGATACGTGCATATAATTAATTCGACGTATACAATGTATGATTTTATTATTTTTGTTTCTTCTTTTTCGATGGCTTTAAGATTTTGTTTGTGACAATGCTGCAGTATCATGTGTTCTATATTGCCATTCGACTCGTTTTACTAACTTCCCAACTAAGCCACTGATATTTACTGCTAATAAAAGATAAGAACAAAGATAATCATTTTCTCTAAACTTCTTATCACTGGAAGCGAATGTATGATACATATTGTAGCTCTGAGAGTAATTTTTCTTCATGGATGTATTATAAAAAACGAAATCGAGTCATGGAGGAATTAAAAATACGCAGTTACTTTTAATTGTATAAATTTATAATTATTAGTTTCAATCATGTTATATTATAAAAGTACTTCCATTCAAACGGTTGCAAGACCTTTTCTTCTTTCTCTCTCTCTCTCTCTCTCTCTCTCTCTCTCTCTCTCTCTTGTAACGTAATAGGAGATAATTTAATAAATTGTAGGGCCATCTCATTTGTAAAATAAAAACCGTAATGTATTTATTTTAAATTTGTTGTGATCCTAGAATAAAGAAAATGACTTCAAGTTATTCTTGTTAGCAATTATTTATCAATAATGTCGAAGCTTCCATTTGCCTGTTACGGTCAATTGAAAATTACGCGGTTTCCCTGCAATGGTGAATCTAGGGATTTTATGTTTTTGTCTTTATCGCAGTCTTGCATAGTGAAGTTGGTCGCAATCCATTCAAATTTAGCGTTGTAACGAACAAAAAATAAGCTTGTGTATATATACTACAATTATTGACTGCAATTTCTACATTATTTCTATAATTTCGTATATAAATTTGACTATTCGAGAAATCCTATTAATTATTATCAAAGATTATTTTAGGTTATGTTAAGAGAAATCAAAGATTTCATTGGTAAGTAAGCAAATCCTACATTTTTTTAGGTTATCCCGAATGCAAATATTCAATTTGAGTAATGTTTTATATAAAATTTGTTTTTCCAGAAGAAAATAGTGAGGTTAAGGACAACTATTAGACATCTATAACAATTGGACTTCGAGAGAGATGAATTTGGACGAGATGAATGACTCCCAGTGGCGTTCAATTGACTCCTGTTCAGACATAGCTCACGATGAGTCAATAACGGAGCTAATAAGCTGTTCGTCGGAGTTACTGGATGGACCAAATTACAAAGAGGGCTTTGCCGATGACACCTTGTATGAATCATGCATCTCACAAGACAATCGCGAAGGCAGTATAATTATTGAGGGAGAACTCGTTGATTGTATGAGTAATCTTCAAATAGTATCAGTAAAGAAGTCGAGGAAGTTTCAAAATTCAATCATGCCTGCTGAGGATCCTCCTAATGGTCCAGATAAAAGCGACATCAAGGTGGAGAGTAATGGTGCTGCTACAGATGTGGAGGGTAATGATATTCCTACAAAGGTGGAGAGTAATGATGCTCCTACAGAGGTGAAGGTTAATGATACTTCTACAGAGATGAATGGTAATGATCTTCCCACAGAGATGAAGAGTTGTAATGTCCTCACAGAGCCAAAAACAAATCCTGAGTTACAACACATGGTTAAGAAAGCTGGAAAGCTTCTAGTCCCACAGCCAACGAGGAGAACAACTAAGGCTGTGTCTCCAGTACTATGTTCTCAATCAAGGGCAAGATCACACAATATGACATTGAATAACACAACGATGAATCAGTCAACTGCAGGACCCAGTAATGGAGTTAAACCAACAGCAGACAAGAAACCAACAAACAAATACGTTGTAAAGACGATTGAAGCCACAAAAGAAGGCATAAAGCTGAAAGAAGAGAAAATTAATTTCTTCGGGATCCCAGTTAGAGCTGATAGAAAGAAACATACCCAAGCAATACCATTCAGCTTCCAGTCTCGATCGAAACATGCTCAGTCATTTCGTCAGCCAGCCGAGAAGTCTGCACCATCGAAAGAATCAACGTCCTCTGCACCATCGAGAGTCCCAACGTCCTCTGCAACATCAAGAGCAACACTAACATCAGCCACGCTCGCTTCAAAGGCTAAAATCGTTGCGAAATCTTCACAAAACGATATAAAGACAAACCAAGAAAATAAAACACCGAATGTCGCCACGATCGAAGGCCAAAAGACCAAGTCCAAGCCAACTGCAATAGTGCCACCAAAATTACATACAGACAAGAGAGCAAAAGACCGACAAGAATTTGATGCCAAAGTAAAGCAGCGAGAACTGGAGATTGAGCAAATGCGTGCACGAGTGGAGCAAAGAAAACGTGAGAGAGAAAAACTGGAAGAGACGGCATTGAGAAAGGCGTTGGAGTCCAAAGCAAAACCGATGCCTGTCTTCAAGGTTCCAGCACCTATTCGATCAAGGAAACCATTGACTGAACCTCAAAGTCCAGCATGGGGACTCAAGACAAAGAATACACATTGAAATCGATTTACTGATATTTTTGTAATTTTTTAAAGCTCGAAAGTCAATAAATTTTTTATCAGAACACTTAAGATGCTTTGAATCGATTTGAATTTCCTGCCAAATACGCCATCTGGTATGATGCATCTGCAAAGGTGCCTGCCGTTAAAGAAAAAATTCAGGAAATTTGAACAATAAGAAAATTATTTTGAGCTGATCAAAAGCTCTAAAAGCATGAGCTGACGTATTTAAAAGTGTCTTCAAGCTTTAAAACTTATAAAAAATGGCATCAACGAATGAATTTGGACCCGATTCTGGCGGACGAGTAAAGGTATGGCTTTTTCGACACCCTAACCTCAATCTTCAGCGATAATTGTCCTTTATTAAATGTGTTTTAATTGTAAAAAAAATTATTTACCAATTTTTCAGGGTTTGACCATAGTAAAGCCTCTTGTCTATGGCAATATAGCTCGTTATTTCGGCAAAAAAAGGGAAGAAGATGGTCACACTCATCAGTGGACTGTATACGTCAAGCCCTACAACAATGAAGATATGTCATCTTATGTAAAAAAAGTGCATTTTAAGCTGCACGAGAGCTACAACAATCCAAATAGAATCGTCACAAAGCCACCCTACGAATTGACAGAAACTGGCTGGGGTGAATTTGAGATTGTCATAAAGATATACTTCCACGATCCCAACGAAAGACCTGTAAGAGTCCACATAAAACCAAACAGAAACAATTTTCCTCATCATTTATTTGTAATTCATGTTATGTATCATTCCAGGTCACAATTTATCACATTTTGAAGCTTTTCCAATCGTCTCCTGAGATTCAAATGGGCAAAAAAAATCTCGTGTCTGAATTTTACGAAGAAATAGTCTTCCAAGACCCAACTGCATTGATGCAGCATCTATTGAGCTCCACCAGGCCCATAACACTTGGCCAATGGAGACACGAAACCGACTGTAAGTCTAAAAATATCCTTGTTAATCAATTAAATAATTCAGTTGATGAAATTGTTAATTTTAATTGCAGTTGAGGCGAAAAAGGAGTCTACTCTAAAGGCCATAACTGAGGCAAGAAATAAAATACGTATTGAAGTAATTGATCTCAAGGAAAAATTGACTTTAGCAAAAGAAACGATTGCTACATTTAAAAATGAAATTGCAAAAATATCCAAAGTTAGCAATAACTTGTCAGCAGTACAATAAATTAATTAATAAATGTGTATATTTGTAAATAAGAAAATAATAAATAAGAATGCATGTGTAAATTCTTTTATACCACAAAAAACGATATTAATTTTATAGCGAAGCTGTAAAAGGAGATAAGTCAAGATTTGTTCATTAAAATCATTCACAAAATTGATTATATCTCGAGAACCATGTGAAATACGACAAAAATGCAAATGACCTTTTTTGTAGAGAATTCAATTCCCTACAAAAAAGGTTCAATAAGATTTTATCATATCTCTCAAGGTTTTCAAGATATTTGGAAAAATGAAAATGTCTAAAAATTTTGATAATTTTGTCCTCATCTTCCTTTACCGCTTAACATTAGAATTGCAATAGTTCTATGACAAATCTGTCATTCATAACAATCTCCCTTCTCTCAGCAGGCTTTCTGCCAATAATACGCCTTTGTGCACCCAGATCGCGGGTCACTGGTCACGAGTGTATTCGTAATGCAATCATTATTGCAAATACACACACACTGCATCGTATTCCTTATAATAAATCATCTCTCTGATTCATGAAAACATGACTGATGAAATTCATTTCATCACCTTCTAAACAACAGAATACAACGATAAAAATTTTAAAGTCATGTTTAATTTTTCGGCTGGAAGGTATCTATAAAGATAAGTAGTGTCAGTCACTCGCGACGTCTTTCGCAGAGCAGTTCTAGCCACGTGCTTTTTTTTGCACAATCCGTGCGTGCAACACACCACAAATAGCAACGAGATGACAACGGAGAATTTGAAAAAGAATAAGCCGTAAGTAAATCAAATTATCTCTATCTTCATTGACATTAGTGACATACTTCTTGTTATTTACCAACGGGAATTTAAATCAGTGTCCCTTTAAATGTTACGCAACTACTCATCTCGATACCGAAAATTATAATAGGCATTCCGAGAAATGAGACGCGGCGGGAAACGCGCAGATTTAAATACCAATGACATAAAAACATGGAAAAGATTATCATTAAAATAATAATTTTTGTTTGTTTTCTTTTTTAGAATTGGAGCTGAGTTTGGCATAGGTGCTATGGCTGCAGTGGGCGCAGGAATTTTTACAAATCCCATTGATGTAATTAAAATAAGATTGCAATTGCAAGGCGAACTGGAGGCTCGAGGATCCTATAAAAAATTTTACAAAAATACATTTCACGCGGGCTACGTGATAGCAAAGCACGAAGGAATTTTGGCACTTCAGTCTGGAATTGCGTCAGCTCTTGCTTTTCAAGTTGTTCTCAATGGTATTCGTCTGGGATCATACAAAATTGGCCGGACATACGGCTTGACCCAGAATGAGGACGGCCAGACAAACATACTGAGGACTGCATTGCTGAGCGGCATTGCTGGTTGCGTTGGAGCTGTCCTAGGAAGTCCATTCTATCTTGTAAACATTCCTGATATCTACCATGACTTGTTGTTATGGACTACGTATCTTTGTTTGATAGTTAATTTTTAATTCAGGTAAAAACCCAAATGCAAGCACAATCAGCTGGTGCGACATTAGCTGTTGGTTTCCAGCATGGCCACACAGGCGAATGGTCAGCCTTTCAATCTTTGTGGAGAGAAGCTGGAATCGCTGGGCTTTATCAACGCTGGTATGCTAATATTCCTCGAGTCTTTGTAGGCTCTGCCACGCAGCTGACGATGTTCAGCTTGGTCCAGGATTTGTTGAGACCCTTTACAGTAAGTTGCAATGTCACGAAGCAAGAGGAGTCACTGAAAAAAGATTATTAAATGATTATTTTCAGGTTTTTGATGGTCATCCTCTGTTATTAACGTTTTGCTCTGCTATAATCGCTGGAAGCTCTGTGGCATTGACCATGCAACCATTTGATGTAGTCGCTACCAGACTTTATAATCAAGGTAAAGCTGAGTCTGAGTTTCTTCTTCCTCAAATCAATTTAATTGTTCTTTTATTTGATTCTGTATTGACGCTTGTTCAGGCACTGATTCGAGTGGACGAGGCCTTTTATATAATAATTTTTCTGACGCACTACTGAAGATATTCAGAACAGAGGGGCTAACTGGCTTGTACAAAGGAACCTTCCCAACGTGGATGCGAATAGCACCACACACAGTTCTGTGTTTATGTTTCTATGAACAACTAGATCGATTGTATGACAGGACAATAAACTAGCTGAATAAAAAAGAAGTCTTGTAGTTTCGTAAAGCGACACACACTTGATTGACCCATGTTAATCTTGATGTAAGTATTATGAATAAAATTATTCAATGTTCTTATTAAGCAACCAAATATGCTCGTCGTTGAGATGTAAATCCATCACTCAATTGTGCGGTAATTTCTGTTGTATCAACGCCTCGAGTTTCAGGCAAATAACGTCTGAAAATAAGTAAAAGTTAAAAATACAAGCAGCAGAGAATTTTCAGAGAATATTTTAACAGAAATATGTGAACGTACCTATTAAACAGAATAACCAGGACGATAAAAGCTACAAAGATAAAATAAGTATATCCTTGAAGAGGGCCTACAATCAATGGAAACAGTAATCCCACAATGAAATTACCACCCCAATTGCAGACACTGCCGACAGACATTGCAGCTGGTCTCGGCCCTACGTCGAAAAGCTCAGACCCAATAAAATAAGGAATTGGGCCGAGTCCAATACCGTAGACCAGTACATAAAGCTGAACGGAGACAATGCACAGCCAAGGCATGACCGCTCCAACGTTCTGAAAATTAAGAATAGCATTAAATCCATTCAAACAAATAAAGTAGAAAGTATTGAAAATAATTCTTTGGATACTTACGATATTAATTATACCAATTGCTAAAATAATTAAGCACATGGCACTCAAGTAACAACTGCAGAATAACAGAGTTCTTCGGTTAAAATGCGACATTATTGGAACGGAGATCACAGCCATTAAAATATTTATCACACCCGTGCCAAGGGTAGCGTATTGACTGGCAGTTGGGCTTAATTCTGCAGCTTCAAATATTGTTGTTGAATAATAAAAAACAGCATTGATCCCACTCAACTGTTGTCCAAGTTGAAGAGATGAAACTAATAATAACGGCAGTCTCACAGATGGGTCTCTAAGGACACGACCAAGGTTCCACGTGTCCATAGTCGCTTGCGATGTAGATTCTTCTTGAAGTGCTCGTATTTCATTTTGCAATTGTGTGTCATCGACTTTGCGCAATCGACTGAGCTCTAAAGAAAAAAAACGCAATTATTATCTATTAAAATTATGTTTTTAAACATTAAATAGGTTTACACACCTAGAATTGCTTTTTCTCTTTGCTGTTTGATTATATACAAATACTTTGGGCTTTCTGGTAAAACGTATAATAATGCTACACCGATAACACAGAGAGGTGCAAACAATGCTAGCATGAAATGCCAATGACTCTGCGTCCCCAAAACACTCTCAAGTCCAGCAATTTGCCCCAAAAATACTCCAACTGTGATTCCTAATTGACAGAGAACACCAACAGCACCTCTCTGCTTCAGTGGTGCAATTTCCATTAAGTACATTGGTTGTAAGCTGGTTGCAATCCCACCGGAAAATCCTGAAACGATTATAAAACCATTAATTCTATGGAAAATCGTCAAAGATTCATTACACTCACCTACTACAAGTCGTCCTAATACAAGAAGAACCACTGAATTCGATAGAGGAGTTGCAAGGAAAAAGATTGCTCCAACAACACCACAAATATTTCCTAATGCAAGGCCGCCACGTCGTCCAAATTTATCAGCTATCCAACTGGCTATTAATGATCCTGTTACTCCACCAATTAAGAATATCGAAACAACGACAGACCAGACCAAGTTCAACAGTTTAGGCGAAAGTTCTACGCCAAATTGAGCTTCAATACTTTCATTGCAAAACTTCTGCATTATCTGTAGGAAAAGAAATATACTTTTTAATTAAAATAGTGAGATTGAATGAATTGTAGAGCAATCGTGAGTAGATTCTTACTGCAGTAGGATTATTCATAACACCTATATTAAATCCTGCTGGCACTGCTGAACCAAGGCAACATGTTGCTCCACCCAATAGCAACAATGGTGTCCAGCCACCGGATTGTCGACGATCTTCTTCATCTTTCTAAGGAAATAAATTGACAAAAAATACTAAAGTTTATATTCCTTAGCTCTTCAAATGTTTATCAAAATATCCAACAAGAATTACCTCGTTTTCCAACGGTCGTTTGGGTGATACTGTTGGTGCTTTTGCATTCTCAAGGAACAGAGTCGAAGCTCCTGCATCTGCAATTGAACAAATACAAATAATTCGAATGTAGTCATTATTTAGCCAAGCTCTCTATAAGCTTAGTGAGTTATTTATCAATAAAAGAATACAAAGCAGACCTTTAGAGATAAGAGAGATAGTTAATGGACATACCTGAGGTCATGATGGGTCTGAATGAATGACTGAGCAGAACATACAATGCATCAATGGTAGACCAATGGTCATTTAGAGAAATCGTTCGACTCGATTTTTCTGGGAACTGCCACGTTCGCAAACGATCGGATGAAACTGACCGTTATGTGAGGAAAACGTGAGTAAATATGTTGGTTATATTATAAGCATCGAAAAGCCCTGGGGGTGTAGAGAGGTTATCTTGATCCTAATGGGAAAAACTGTGGCTTTATGACCGGCCTTTTGGCCTTGTGGCAACTTATATAATTTTTTCTTAATTATATGTACAACATGCGTTATATATCCTAACGTCTCGCTGGTCTAACAACAGTAAACTTTGTTTATACCAAGGCAATAGCTGTTTATTCAATTGGATAAACATGGAAAAAAAAACGATTGTATACATGGTTCGAATTTTTTTCCCAATACATTTTTCAACAGCAGTAAAAGACAATGTCCGATAATTAAATCGACATCATTTAATAAAAACCAACGAGAATTCTTCGAGCCTAGAACCATTGTATACGTGCCCACGTGTGTGTAACTGTACATGATTGCGCGCCATCAATTCAAAATGTAATAAAAAAAATAATCCGTAAATGCGCATGCGCAATGGGCCAACGTATTTTTTAAATTGGCAACCCTGTAATTTCAAAGAGAAAGGTTCACGACGTGTACCAATCATCAACGACTTCATGCATCTTATCACCGAGCAAACAATGTTCATTGGCTAATGCATTATCACAATGGCGTCGCAAAGTCCAGCAACGTTGGGTACAGTCAGTGCAAAAAATTTATTTACAAACACCGACGTAACCGCAACCATTAACGAATGAACATTCGCCATACAATGGCCAAATCTAATAGCAAAAACATGGCTTCGAATGCGGTTTACGTTGTTATGTAAAACTTCTTGCTCTAGCTGTACGGGTTTCCCAGAAAAGTCGGCCGGTGGATACCCGATCTGCCAGAAGTTTCTGGAAGCTTCTGAAGTTTGTACGTCGCAGTGAAGCAGTGAAGAACGTCCATTGATATTTCAGTGTGCAGACAATTTTCGCTGAGCTAAGCTATTATTCCGAGACGCATTCCTTTCATTTATTGCATTTTCAACGCCTCTAAAAGACTTGTAGTGCTGCAATGGGGAGAAAAGGTAAGTTTTGATATAGGTTATGGTTTAATGGCATTTGATCAATTGCATCATAGAAAAGTAAATAACTTTGTTGTGTTTGAAGGAAAGAAAAAGGGAGAACAGGGTGGAGAGTCTGGTTCTGCTCAAGGACAACAGCAGGCTGCTCCTCCACAGAGACAAGAACAAGCTAGACCTCAACAACAGCAGGCCAGTCAGGGTCAAGCAGGACGTCCTCAACAGCAGGGGCAACAGCCACGACCACAGGCTGGTCAACAAGGACCTCAGGGTCAAGCTGGGCCTCCACCTGGACCAACCCAGCAGCAGCAAGGTCAGCAGCCGCCAGTAGCTTGGGTTCGGCCAAGACAGCAGACACCCCAGCAACAGCCTCAACAGCAACAACAAGGACCTGCTAGTCAACCAAGGCCACAGGCACCTCAACAGCAACCCCAACAGCCGCAGCCATCAGCATGGGGTCCGCCACGACAACAGCAACAGCCAGCAGCACAGGCCACTTCAGGGTTGGCTTCTCAAATGCAGCGAGTGTCTACTCAAGACCAAAGTCGAGGACGTGGGCAAGGGAGAGGAATGGGAAGAGATGATGGGAGACCACAACAAGGACGTCAAGAGCAACGTCCAGGTCCGCCTCAAGAAGCGCAGCAGCCTCGAAGAATTCCTGGAATGACTGGTGATGCGAGACCACAACAAGGACGTCAGGGGCAACGTCAAGGTCCTCCTCAACAGGCACAGCAGCAACAAAGGATTCCTGGAATGACTGGTGATGGGAGACAGCAGCAGGGGCGTCAAGAGCAGGTGCGATCAAGAGAATGTTTTAATATAAATATTCGTTGGATTGTATAATAACGTTAATTTTGTTTATAGCCCTCAAGACCTCCTTCAACTGCGTCGTCTGTGGGAGATGCTGCCTCTGTCAAATCTGGTGGCAGTGGACCGCAACAAAAACCATCTACCAAGGTCAAAGGAATATTCACATTTGTCTTGAAAAGGCTGCGTTTCGAACGTGTTTCTTCTTTTAGGCTCCAACACCAGGAGGTCTTGACAAAAAGGCGTTGACTGAGGATCAGAAGAATCGTTATATGAATATGATTCCTGTGAGGAGAAATGTTAACAAGGCTGGCACTGCAGGCAGGCCAATTGAAGTGTTTACCAACATGATTTCGATTATCTTTAACAGCAACTTCAAAATCTCTGCGACTCATTATGATGTTAAATTTGATCCTGATAAGCCAAAGTTCTTGAAAAAGCTTGCATTTCACGCTGTGCGTGAGCAGCATTTTCCCAACAATTGGCCAGCATTTGACGGACGTGTCAATGCTTATTCAGCTGGTGATTTACCATTCGGAAGCAATGTACGTGCTGATAACACTATACTTAATATCTAGCAGAGCACATAAATTTATTCATTTCTTAATTCATCAGTTAGCAACCACAATAACGGTATTTGATCCCGAACGTCAGCAAAACAGAGAAGTTAAAGTGTCCATGGACAAAGTAAACATCATCGATATGTCTTGGCTGAAAAAAGTAAGACCAGGGATCCAAGAAACCGAGAGAGATCAGACAACTATTCAGGTTTTGGACATCATCCTTCGGAGTGCTCCATACAGTCGTGCAATAACGGTAATTATATTTGCTCTATTCTGATTGTCATTATCGTTAATGTGCACAAATTAATATATCTATAATGTTTTATTATTTTCAGGTTGGACGATCGTTCTTCCAACAGCCAAGGCCCGCAGGATTTGATTTGTCTGGAGGTATGGAACTGTGGGTCGGAATGTTCCAATCCGCTGTACTGGGATGGAAGCCCTACTTCAATGTTGATGGTGAGCAATGATAAAAGTTCATGGAAAGAAAATAAGAATTTTAAGAATCAATTTTCTAATAATAATAATTTTTTACAGTTGCACACAAGGCATTCCCGAAAGCGATCCCAGTGATTGAAGTGCTTAAGGATCTTCTCGCAGATCGGCGCGGCAATAAACCACGGGATGTCGATGCCGGCGCAATTAATAACAATTGGGATCTCATTCAGAAATTTTTGAAAGGACTCAAAGTTATCTACCAGCTGCCGAACACACCAAGTTCAAAACGCACTGTGGGTGTTAATGGATTAAGTAGGCCAGCCAGTGAAGCTGTTTTTACATTGGATAATGGCGAAGAGACCACGGTGCAAAGATACTTTGCAGGGGCCAAAAGATATAACATTCGACGCCATGATTTGCCAACTTTGTGGATTGGCTCCAGAACGAAAAATATTCTTGTTCCCATGGAGGTGAGTGAATTATTACTAATATTTAATTATTTCTACACTCGAGATAATTTAAACTTTTTAATGAAATCATCCATTATTATTCTAGCTATGCCAAATATCTCCTGGATTAGTGCTTAATGGAAAACTGAATGAGGAACAGACACGAAGAATGATAAGAGAAACAGCAAAGGATACAATTACTCGAAAAAATAGAATCCTGGATTCTTATACTCAAATGAATTATAATGAGCATCCAACGATGAAAGAATTCGGTATTTCACTGAGTGGACAATTTGAGAAAGTGAATGCTCGTGTCCTCGATCCACCTTCTTTACAGTATCAAATGAAAGTCGAGCGCCCATTCAAAGGCGTTTGGCGTGCAAGTCAATTTTTAACCGCTCAAAAGATACCAGACAATTCTTGGGCGATTTTAAATTTGTCTCGCGTGCACGAAAATGACTTGAGGACATTCGTCGACATGTTGACGAGATTTGGATCTCAGAATGGTATGAATATTGGAAAACCTCAAACTCCTTTCCAATTGATGCGACCCCCTTCAAGAGACATCAGGGAACTGCATGGATACCTTCAGACAAAGAAAAGAGAAGGTATAAAACTTCTAATTGTTGTGATTCCTGGTTTTGGCGCCGATGTGTATCCAAAAGTAAAGCAACAAGCTGAATTACAAGTTGGTATACTGACTCAATGCGTCAAGGATAACACTGTGAATAAGATGGTCGACAGACAAGATGCATCGACCGCAGGAAATATTCTTCTGAAAATAAACTCGAAGTTGAATGGCATCAATCATACATTTGAGGCAAAGCACAGACCTAACTGCTTGAAACCACCAGTTATCATTTTTGGTGCTGATGTAACTCATCCATCACCAGACGCAATTGATATACCATCGATTGCCGCAGTCGCTGCCAGCCACAGTGAGGATGTTTTTAAATACAATGTCGACATACGTCTTCAGCCGGCTCGACAGGAAATAATCTTGCAACTTGAAGAGATCGTTTATAAGCAATTGAAAGCCTATCAGAAGAACACTGGCAAGAAACCGGAAAAAATATTTTTCTATCGAGATGGTGTCAGTGAAGGCCAATTCGCACAAGTAATGTTCTACGAACTGCAGGCAATCAAGAATGGATGCAGGAAATTTGGTGGCGCTGTAAAATACGAACCAAAGATCACGTTCTTGGTTGTCCAGAAGCGTCATCATATCAGATTATTCCCAGCGAATCCAAAAAATTCCGACGACAGAAATGGCAATGTGCAGGCTGGTACAATCGTCGACACCCAAATCACTCATCCCTCGCACATTGATTTTTATCTGGTCTCACATGCTAGCATTCAGGTAATTATTGAATTTAATCCCTCTGTACATACTGATGAAAAAAATTCCTACAATATAATTTTTTTCTCAATGTATAGATAAATCTTTACAGGAACTGTTCCACGTG
>JABSMT010039336.1:0-14689 GCA_018902335.1 Eumacrocentrus americanus
AATTTATTTCATGTAATATTAAAAAATAATGATACTAACTAAACTTACCATGTAATTTTTTGTTGGATCGTATTGTGGAATCTGACTAGTGAAAGAATGAGGATTAATTAATGAAGGATTCATTAGCGATGGGAGATGAGTGACAGGACCATTCATGCTGGGATGTAAATAATGATGCAGAGGAAGGGAAGGAATAAGAGAAGCAGAAGGAGTAACAAGAAGTCCTGGTAATTGATGTTGAATTCCGAAGTTAGGAAGCTTCTGAGCAAAGGATGACAAGCCATCAACTCTGCTGGATGGTTTGACTCGATAACACCTTTCCACGATGGGTTCGCCATACTTAATAGTAGGTTGTAAGACGTCTCTATAGTCTGGTACTGATGTTACAGGTTCTACTTTTATTTCTACTTCGTCTGGATAACTCTGGCAGTCTGCAGGTGTGATTAATTTATTTTCTGAAGGCTCGCAGTCCGTTGAGTCGAGGATAGAAACACCTCTACGTGATCCACCTTTCATAAAGTACCTGGATACGCGGTCAATGTCCTCTGGAAAAGAACATATCAACCGTTAGATAATAAGTCAATTAAATTCATTACTATGCACTTGATGGTCCTTTACTTATGCTGAGACGACGACCACTAGGACGGGAGCAGCGAGATAAATGATCAGCAGCTGAATTACAGTTGATAAAGTCCAAATCACGTTTGGCAGCTTCTCTCTTGATACGATTGATGCATTCATCACCTGAATAAATAAATAAATGATTGACGAAAATAACCAGATTCTTTATTTAAATAATGAATTATTTACCCAGATCATTCTTATCGTCGCCATAACACTCGCATCGTCCATCGACGTAAGAAGCTGTCCCTTCACAGCACTTGCAGAGATTCTCACATGTTTGAACATCATCATCGTTGCTATTCAAGTCACCATAAACTAAAAATTACATTAATATTATACTCTCATTGCGTTATCAATCTCAAATAGAACTAATTCTGTTCTACAAACCTGAGCATAGAAGAAATGATGTAAAAATCACACACGTTATTCTTAAAATCACCATATTATCAATGATATGTTAATGAAAGATTGAACGAAATAGAACTGAACTCCTCTCTATTCCTGTACACTTGATTTATATCTGCTGGACAACTGGCCACAGCAAAATGTGCTGATGGCCATTGCTACTGCAGATATTGCACGTGATTTTGCAAGAGTCTATTCAAATATTATTGGTCGTGGAGCAATAAAATTCGTCGCCAAACAAATCGTGCAGACAAAGTAAATAAACGATTGATTAAGCAATGACCTAATGACATAAATATTATTATGTGATGGCACTTTTCCTCTTCCTATTAAGTTACAAAAAAATGTAAAATAATTAGAAGCCAAGTAAAAAATGAATCAATTGTCTATTTGGGCGTGTATTAAAATAAGAAAAAAAAATGCCTCCACCGTGACAATGTTTTGCACATTGCCGTGACCAGGATTCGAACCTGGGTTACTACGGCCACAACGTAGGGTCCTAACCACTAGACGATCACGGCTATCGAAGGCTATGCCGACACAAAGCAAAAATGAAGTGACCTTCGAGTAAACACGTGTTCGCTTTATTAATACAATAACATTAATTATTTATATCTATCTAATAAATTGTAAATAAAGCATTGCTATTGCTTTTTAATGATTAATTTTAAAGTATTTCATTGTATATCTGTATGTATGGAGAAATTTCTGGTATAATAGTGTAGAGCAGTGCAGAGTCAAACTATATAGACAGACTTTCAATGTGCTCGAGTTGGCTCTTTGATCTCCTCTGCTCCTGATAATGTTGAGCCGCTAGCAACTGCCGTTGTTATCGCCACGTATCGTTACGTATCGTGCTCACGTCCGGATTGTCGGTCGCATTAGTCGAGCATTTAGGTGGTAACATGATTTACTCGATAGCCCCTATCAAATCCATGTGTTTATACACAAACCAGAGAGCTAAAGATGATTATTGAGGCTTTAGAATTGCCCAAGGCATTTTGCAAACCAGTTGCGTTTCGTCTCTTATGCAAAGTCTTCGTGAAAACTTGGACGATCCGAGCTTATTGAATCCGATAAACTTTTAATAGACTCGTATTTAGGAAACTCTATCATCTTTATCCAATGTTTATGAGGAATATTAAACGAAAAAGAATTTTTTGTTAAAGAGTTTTGTCATGCTATTTTTAATGCTTTAAGTATAAAGAATTGTATTTTTTATAAGTATTGAAAAATATACTTTTTTAAAGAATGATTCATGCTTAAAGTAAGAGAATTTACGAACTTCAGAAGACTCCTGCTCTCCTGGTCGTGGGAGTCTCCGAAAGAGCCTACCCCAACTCAACACGGTCAATCCATATACCTATCTTCTCATGGCCACGTTTTAGAATCGATGTCTGACCTCAACGACCGTGCTCTATATGGCTTCGTATGAATCCTCGTGCAATACGTACCCAACCAAGTGCGTTGTACGTCTGCGATACTGAAAAATAAGGATAGAAGACCAAGAAAAGACGATGGCAAAGAGGAAGAGAAATTTCTCAGGAAGTGAATGTAACTCTCAACTTCCACTCTTCCATTATTACTTCACGACTATTTCTCTAGCCCTCGAAGGAACTTTTCCAGCTTCTTGTAACACTCTGTCTGCAATTTGTGGTCTATGATGTAAACCTAAAGTTCAATACGTCATGTTAATAAAAAAAAAAAGAAAACAGAATAAAAACGTCTGTAGTGAGAGAAATAAATTATTTGCACCTGCTTCTCGAATCTATCATTCAATTTATTCTCCTCAAATAGTATTTTCTCCGAGGCCCGTAGATTTTTAAAGACCTTGGCTCGCAGTGGCTTGAATTTTCGAGCAAACTTTCTTGGATCGTTGTCGCAAGAGCTCTCTAACTTCAGTATCTCCGTGTGTACACTTCGTTGATTCCTCCCAAGTGTATCCACACGTTTAGTGAACTTCCTGATGTCTCCATAAGCTGTTTGATATTTCTTGCGCATTTTATTTTTCATTTCCTCACTGATCTAACAAAAGAAACAAAATATATATTACTACAATACAGAACTACAATGGAATCATTTCCAGCAATATCTTCAATGTTTTTAATCAATAGATTATTTACTGTTAGCCAATATAATGGTATAATACTTACTTCTGCGATTCCTTCCTCAATTTTGTCTCGATAGTAAATATTTCCGTCTAAGAACTTCCGGAAGCCGTCGTTTGATCGAATCCTGTGATTCGCGATGAGCTGATTGACCTTTATCTCTACCCTCTCATTGTCGTAGTCCATCAGGAAGCTGTTTTCATTGTTGATGTTGTCGTCGACTCGTGACAAAACTTCTGAACTCCAATGAAGGGCACGATCTCGTTCTTTCATCAATCCCTCCCAAGAGTTCGACATATGACTCATCGACTGGCCCATTTTTCTCGACAAAAAGCCAACTCTCGACTTACAAATCACGTTCAGTTAATTAAGTAAGCATATTTCGACATTTTCCTTCAACTTTTTCGTTAGAGAAAATCCAAAATCGCATAGAAACTGTAAATACCAACGGCTGCGAATTGGAAAGTGGCGCCGCGCCGTGGCGAAGCTCACAACTATTTTTCAAACATTCAAATTTTATTCGTCATTCAGAGAGCTCTATTATAATTGGGTAAAAAGCATGGTTATTAATATTATTATCCTTTTAGGACGGAAGCACGTCTAGACATTAATCCGGTTTTCACGGTTTAATCGAGTGAGAAGAAAAAAAATGCAGAGCGGCGGACAACTAGAGCGGAAATCCGTCCGTCTGGAGAGCGATGTTCACGTCAACACCCGCCATTCTCTATTTCTCTTTCTCTCTCTCTGGGGGTGTCAATTGAAAGCGGCGTAATCTCCTGTCACGAATAATCGGCTTATTGATTTCGACTCGACAGGATCCGAACGAGATAGATATTTACGCTGGAAACAGTGCATTGAAATCCAGGA
Source organism: Eumacrocentrus americanus (assembly GCA_018902335.1). Lineage (NCBI taxonomy): Eukaryota > Metazoa > Arthropoda > Insecta > Hymenoptera > Braconidae > Eumacrocentrus > Eumacrocentrus americanus. The sequence goes on from JABSMT010039336.1 coordinate 4,005, forward strand.
CGTCTGTCAGCAATCATTGCCAAGTATTCGTGAGCTTCATTAATTTACTTTTCGACAAGGATAAGTATATTGTTGGTACAGAAACTTGATGCATATTATTAATGTTTTCTTTGGGGTTTGCAGCAATAGGTTTAATGGAATGATAACAAAACTGTTATAGAGCAGAGAGAGCAGGCTACACCAGGTGCGAATCTCGTTATCGCGTTGGGAATGCTTCATTGAACGCAGTCTGACCTTCATTATGGTTTGGTACATGCATATTGGAGGATGAGAACACGTGCGGATGGTGTCTGCAGTGATGGGACACGCGATTACACGGGTATCATTAACCGGAGATCCGATTCCCCTGTCGAATAGGCAATCAGGCATGTAAAATCATATTATCGTTATATAATCATCGAACTTTGTGTGAATTGTCTAGATTCTGAATGGATATAATCATTTTTCATTAACTTCTCAATGAACATTCTTCGCAGTCTTTGGATGAGTCTACATATATCTCTGGGAAGTTTAATAGCTTGCTTGAGTTCTCTAGCACTTGATATAACTTCGGTGGAAGTTGGATTTCCATTTTTAAATACATGAAAAATTATTCATGACTCTGTAGAATGTTAGTAACGCCATTTTCGCAAGCTCTACAACGTCGACTTTTCTCGCTGGCTCGTGTGTGGCTTTATGGTTTTATTCGAGCGACAAATTGAACTAAAAATAATCCTTTGCGGCGGTAGACGTGCATTCATGTGTGCCGAGGTGGCTCTCGCGCTTCATGGGGACCGTTGGAAGAGGGGGATACAAACGGAGGAGGGAATTCGCGCAGTGGCTCGTGTGTTATACGTATAGCCAACGCGCGCGACTCTTTGAAGTGTCAGAGCCGCCTCTTGCAAAATATGCATGTATGTATATAAATTGACATGCTGTGCGACCTCGTGCAAGCGAATATATACGCCTCGACTCGCGTGTGGGTGTTGCCATTGCTCACTCGTTCGTTTTATTATTTACACTCTTATATATATTCTTCTTCTGTTCTACTGATGTGTCTAACTCGTCCGCAATTTCTTGAATTTCTTTTTTTTTTGTTACAGAGGCTACAGAGATGAATAAACTTACTAGATGTACTTATTAGTAGTAGACATTAATCATTGGTAATGCTGATGGTTTAAATAGATGTCTATGCTCCAAACGTAAATAGACTGTTACAAAGCGATTAACAATATGCTGTCAACCTTCTCTCTCCCATGGATTCTCTCTTTGGGTGAGCATTCTTCTGGCTGACCGGTCAAACCCCGGACAAACGCCCACACCAGTGGACCACGTGGATGTATTACACGTCGTTATCGAAGTGTAAACCTGTATGTCAGTGGTTATACACTGATACACATTGCAGATCAGCATCAGGCATGAAAACGACATCACTTCCAGCCTCGTTTTTGTGTGCTCCAACTTCGTATCAACCTATCATGTTATCCCTTAATCAACTCATTGAATTCTGGAACAAAAGGGCCACAAAGTCATTGAAACTAAAGCGACGTAGGGTTAGGTCATATGAAAATGTGGGATTATATCAAAGACATTGATTGCTTGGCTGGTGATGGCTCAATTTTTATTCTTCTCTTCAAATTACTCTTTTTATTGTCATCGTTTGTCCAATTTTAATTTCATCTGCGTCTGGGTTGGACGCACCAAATGGACGATCAAGATATGGGAATACCGAGATGGCTTCAATGCTATGCGATGTATGGTATTGATACCTACCTATCTACTAAACCTATATGTAGGGCTTCTGAACTATCCAAAGAGACCCCGGAGCTCCATCGAAGCACGCACTAGCATTATTGAAGTGGTCTGGCAACCTGAGATCCAATCATTAATGATGAAAGACATGACAAGGGCCAGAGTACGAATAGACACGATTGCGGGTAGTATCTCGCGCTTGAATTCCCAAATATGCTAATTGTTTCCCACAGGACATTTGCTGTTATATTTAGTACATACATCCTTCTAGTTGCATTCTCACATGAATTTCCGGTGTAATTGCACCAGTTTTAGAATTTTACTTAATTAATTACCAGAATGGTTTTAGGGGGAATTAATAAGCTTGCTTGATATGTTTTGATGTTTCAAATTTCAACAGCGCGTTTGAGGTGAGCATTGGAGCAGCGACGATGGAATTATTATGCCGTCGGTCAATGTTCGATGAAGAGAACGAGGTCGGGTCATTGTTCATTCGAATGTTCCTCGTCGAGGGAAGACTGTGAGGAGGGTGAGAGATACACGAAGAAGAGGATGAACAAAGAGAGAGGGAGAGAGAGACGAGAGAGTGAACAAGCTCTGGTACACCGTCCGTCAATAATCGATTTCCATGGTAGCGTGTGCGCGCGACGCCACGACGTGACAATGTTTATAGACCTCGATTAATTGAAATTCTGTGCGGTAATAGCCTCTCTCGATCAAACCCAATTCCTCTACTCTTGATTCTCGGATTACTTTCAAACGCTTCTGGGGATTCTTGTACAATCTGTCTTTTCATCTGCGGTTGTTCAACCATTTTTTATCACTATACAATCACTTCAGAAACACTTCTATTCTAGATATCCCATACAAAAAAAAGAATTTTTATTTATTTTCAGTAAAGATTAACGATTAAGGACAAAGCGCAGAGCAATATCAAGATAAAGGACTTGATTATTTTCAGATGGAGCAAATGGCGAACAATAAATCCACCATTGTGTGTGAATAATGGGCAGTTTTGTAAAAGAAAAAAGGGTCGGGTTGTATCTCACTTTCCACTAGAGACTAGACCGTTAGTTGGTGGTTCAGGGGGTTCAGGGCGGGTTAGAAAAGTCTCTGTTGCCCTCAAGGGAGCTCCACGCCGACCTCCATACCATCCTCGATGCAGACGTCTGGGAATCTCAGCGTCCCTGGGATAAAAGCCGAGAATTTCACTCGTGTCACACGTGCACCGCAAATATTTTTAGAGGTACCATATACACGACACATTGTATAAAAGAAAGAAGGACAATATTGAATCTTTGATAGTGTATAAAGACGTTGCTGCACGGGGAACATTGAAAGGTCCAGCAACTGATAGTCTTCATCGTCTTCATTCTCATCTACACAGAGAGAGAGAGAGAGAGCAAGAGAAAGTGCATCGACATCTCAACAATGTCTCTGTTTAATGATCTCCATCTTCTGATTTTCTTTCCACTGATTCATTCTTGGGACACCCAAAGGAAAGACGAAAGAATAGATACAGAGGCACTTAAGAGTTATTTTTGATGCAGCAAAGCTCTCTCCCTCCCTCTGCGGCAAGAGAAAGAGGAGGAAGCCATTGTTCTTGCGATCCAAGTTTGGCAGAGTCATGTCTTCAAGTCTACAAGTGACTAGATGAGCTAATAAAAGCAAGTAAACCGTCGGCCAAGTAAAGTTACAATTAATTCCCATACATAAAGCCGAAATTCTAAGCTCTATATTCCCATTTGTAGAACGTTAAATAATCAATCAAAAGGCCAGGGGACAATTGGCAACTACAATGATTAGTGTCCTCCAAGCTTGTCATCAAGAATCGGTCATTCAGTTGGAAATAACGAGAACATCTGTCTTCTAGAGTCATGATCAGAAGTAGGAGGGCCAGTTTTCCTTGGTTCGCAGGCTCCACTCCGCTTTTCCACAGGTCGTGATGCCGCGGTGGTGGCTCACTGCCAGGCAGACACAATCCATACTATAAATACGGTCTCATCACACTGTTTCATCCTACCTCCTAGAGCTTGAACCCTCCCGTCGCACACGTCTCTCGTGCTCATACCGTTCCGTGCCGTTCCGCTTGGCTACCCTCATGCACTTTCTCAGATATCTCTTCACCACTGCGTGTGGAAGTCCCTATCTCACTCTCTCTCATTCATCCTCTTCACCCTCTTCTGCCTCGACGCCTTGAAAAACTGTCACGTCTTGTGGAGGATGGCTCTGGGGTTAACTGCCTCCAGATCAACTGAACTTTACCATTGAGCCTCCCTTAATCTTGGCCAATCCATTCCAATTTGTTCCAATACTATTCCTTACCCGTATTTGTACTTTTGTTCAACGAAAGGAAACTTCTAACGATGGGAAAATCTTCAAGGAAACTAGTCCAGGATTTTTTAATACCCTTTCTTTATTTAAGGTATTGATACGAAATTCTTCTTTCATGGTGGCATGATTTGGTTGGAGGGGAATTGTGAAATTAATAAGGCGATAAATGAGGAAATTGAACAGTTGAGATTCTTGAGAATTCTCCTACATCTCCGGATATTACTTGGGACTGTGACTAGAGAATAACACAGAGAGTAGAAAGAGTGAGAGAGAGAATGGCCAAGTCGTTTCCGTGTCAGATGAAAAGGCTTTTCCACCGATAAAGCACACAGCGTACCCGGTGAAATCGTTCGATATGACACGAGTAAGAGCGTTAAGTGTCGTGAAGGTTCAAAGAAGAAAAAGGAGATAGGATATAGTGGGAAATCGTCGTTGAATCGAGGAGGGATGAGAGCGAAAACGTTTATTGGATGTTATTAAATATGATGTGAAGAGGCGTGTTCTTCTTCTACTATATCTTGTAACTCTCTCATTCCTCTCTCTATCACTTTCGCCTCTCTGGAAGTTCCTCGATAACTTCGTAATTCCCTAAAAGGGTCCTCATCCCTCTTCCTAGCGATTTAGGACACCAGTATATAACTGTGTCTTCCTTCGTTATTTTAAACAAAAAATCTTCTTCAGATGGAAACATTTCTTCTTTTGAGTTTTAATGATTGTATTAAATAGTAAAAATCAAAGGACCTAAGAAACAGAGATATTGAAAATTTCAAAGCATTGAATAGTAACAATGTTCTCCTTGGCTTCATTTCAGGAATGCAGCAAACACAGAGGGAGGCAGTCTTCAGAACAGTCAATAGTAGGATAATGGAACAGAGGTGCCTTAACGAGGATCACCCCAGAGAAAAGGAGAGATGATAGAGGGGGAAATGGTTTGTCGCAATGTTAGAGACGACGTCGAGACAATCCAGGGACCAGGTGATGTCAATTAGCAACGTCTGCGTCCCGAGGTCCCTCACCTCGAGCTTAACGAACCGATCTGCCATTCTGTGTGTCCACAGCCACCCACATCAGTCCTTGACCATGTGCTCTGATCCAGTCAATTATATCTAATATCAGGAATCAAGTAATATGCTTCTCTCAATTCATTTAAAGTATTTTAATCCATTCGTTTAAATATCCAAGATAATTAAGCAAATATTTTGTAGCTTTTTCTTCCTCTTCTCGATGCTAATTAATTCGTCGAGACGGTTTGGATCATCTCGCTGCGCTTTTCGTGTCACGTCAAAGTGCCCGTAACGGGACATTCGGTCATTCTCAGAGTGTATCTCCACCTATTTGCTGAGCTCGTTGACCAATCGTCGTGTCTGGCCAGACTTCCAGAGTTCGGTAATTGTTTCTGGCCATACATACCTGGCTTTTCGGATGCACTAACTCTCGTCACGCTCATTTGAACAGCGGTAGTATCCACGTGAGTTCCCGGAATGAGAGGATTGTTTGCTATGTTAGCTACACTGAGACTGGCCAGTAGCAGAGCTTCGGGTTAAGAGCTACTACGTGTCTCCCTAATGGTATATTCTTGGCGGATCTGCAAATCCGTTTACGCAAGTCCTGGTGACAGGATGAGAAAGCCTCAATGTATACACGTGGATGCTTTTGACTTACTTTCATCAGTTATTCAAAGTCAATTTCAATGTCAGTGGTTGTAAGATCCTCTTGAAGCTCTATAGATATTATTTATCAGAGTTTATATTTAATCTAAAGACATAATCCACTTAGTTAATAAAAAAAATGTGGTAAATTATTATAAGCAGCTAGGGGGTTAGTTCATGTCATAGTTATCAAGTTCCTCAGAGTATATGGATACCGTCGATAAATGCCCCAGGTGCTCGCCCACGCTTCGCTTGTCTTGTGGTCGTTATACAGCTAGTCTTGACGAGCATCGAGAAGGCAGAGGAAGCCATAGAGGATAGAGTGTACTACTATTGCACGCGTTGCTGCATGTGCACGAGATGGCATGATATAGGACATCAAGATTAATGTACAGCATAGTAGATTGCATCTATATGTATGAGTAGCGTAGCTTCTGGATGGTTTACAGGGAAAAGCACACTGGAGTCTTCAGACTTTAGTGTTATAGTTGGATGAACTTAGTTTAATGCTGCACAAATCGAAGTATCGGCAATACTTCAGTCAATTATCTACCTCGTCGTGCACAAATTTATCTTGTAAAGTTCAAGGTGATAATTTTTTATTTATGGTTTGTTTTAGATCATCACAATGAGAGTGTATATGAGAGCGGTGGCAGGCTGAAAGACATGAGGAAATGATTCAGCAATAAGGCGTAAGCGTCATGTACATGCGACCTGATCGCGCCAAGGGGTTGAGAAGCCGGCTTGGACGATTTACGTCCCCATAAACTGCAACCGTAGGAGATTCAGCCTGGAGATACGAGGGCTGCAACCGTCCTCCGGGTATTTACATACGTTATTTTATGACCCGTATCACGACCGTGAAACTTTCATGTTGGGCTGTATTCACGAGGAAGGAGCCACTGATGGACGATGCTGTTAAGGAAATTCGTTGGGAAATTATTAGAAGAAAAAAAAAAATTAAATTTTTGATGAATAGGGAGTATAAGATTGCTCTTAATCGGTTTAATACGATTAAGAGATATAATCCCACTCGCCATGAGACATCTGATATAAGAAGTGAGAAAAAGAAATGACTGAGGTTCTCACAACTTAATTTCGCAGAAGAAGATCGATGAAAGCAAGATTATTTCCCATGGGAATTTCCAGATTGAGGATTACGATGCGTTTATATCTCTTTTTATTTTATTTTTTAATTCGAATCGACGTGGCCTGATAAAATGAACGAGAAGGAGTTGGAAGAGGGAAAAAGAAGGAGAGTATACCTCGTTCAACTTCTAACTCCTCTTCCTATTATATCCCCCCATCTCTGAGATCCTCTCAGTGCTTGTTAAATCGTTATACGGCCGTCCAATTGCCCTCGTGGACATAGAATTTTTCCAATTATATTTCAACGAAAAATCTTGCCAGGGGGAAAAAATTAAAGGGCAGATCAATATATCCAACTAATCATAGCTAACTTTTCTAAATAATATAATACATGTTCGCGGTATTTTGTTTCTCTATTTACATGAATCTGATTGTTGTTGGGCTTTTGATTGTCGGGAAAGAAATATAAACTCGTGGATATATAGTCGCTTGTGGCAGTGATGCATGTATGGACATGAAATGTGAAAACAATCGGCGCAAATAGACTCGGTCGATGATGCCTCCTCGGTGGTGCTTTAATCGGCACACAAGAGGCTACATGTATACTCGTTTTCCATCCACTCTCTCTTCTTTCACTGTAGACCAGTCCAGTCTGGAAAAACAACAGTGCTTCAGAGCTCCATCGGGACCACTTGATTCGCTTTTCCCTCCGTTACCTAACAGTAATGTTTTCCTTCACGCTTTGTTTTACTTCCACACTACTACAGATATTACTCTTCTCCAACTCGCTTAATTTTTAGTATACTAAAATTAACAAGAAATATTAATTTCAAGAATAAAAAAAATTTTTTTTTTGTTTCTATTAGGAAAGGTCCAAGTGAGAGTCATCAAGACTCATTGACCAGGAATTCTGCGGAAGATCCAGAAGCAGAGAGCTATTAGAATACAGCTGAGAGAGTGCATGTCGGCTGGCCACAGCGGACTGCAATCTCGATTGGCGAGACTGCGCCCATTGGCTGCAATTCTTTGGCACGACCATCGAAATAATGTGGCATGTATCCACCCCTCTTCGACGATGATTCTCGACGTGTTGCCCGTCGAAATGAGTGAGCGAGCCAGAGCCAGAGGGATGGAACGATGAAAACGGTGAGGACTAAACGAGAAAGGCACAACCGAACGTGTATTGTATTTGTCATTGCTTCGAGTACGACTAACGTGTGTCCATCTTCTTCTTGTTGTTCTTCTTCCTCTTCAGTTTCTCACCTCCTTCCTTTTAACTGCTTGATTCACGCTCTAAACTTAGCTTATCTTCGATGACACTGTCTCAGACGCGATCAGTCCGTGCTTCGACTCTCCTGTGAATCTTCCTTGACCTAGCCTTCTCTTCATCCGTCAGTTTAATTTATTTGTTTTTAAATTATAGTTTATTTATTATATCGATCTCATATCTTATCTTTACTTGATTCTTCCCTTCTTTTTGGTTGCTGTGGGACACAGTGCAGTGTGGAGGATTCACAAGACTGTGACGCACAAGAGGAAAGACACGAGAGAAGAAGCAGGAAGTTGAAGCTTAAGAGACGACGCAACTAATTGTCGACCTTCACGCTCTTCGTGACGCTCGTACGTCGAGTGTCATCAAGCTGGAGCTGGCAAAGAGGAATTTTGGCCTGCGGGGGTGAGCTTCTATGCACATATATACATATATATTCCCTCAGTTTTTTATATTCTCTCAGTACGTTTTTTTCTAATTTTTTATGCGAGTATATGTACTTTTTAGCTCGGGGCATATTTTTCCTCGTTTTTCTAGGCGACTTTTTTTGTGCATTTTTTTCAACGTTGAAATATTTTACCAGATATTTTTTTTCTTCTATCTCTGTCTCTCTTTGTGTTTTACGTTCAATCAAAAGAGAGTGAGATAGAGTTGCGTGAAATTTATTGAATTGCGGAGAATTCCAATGGAGGATTTTCACGGCACACATTTTTACAAATAACGAATCAACTTGAAATGTGATATGTGAAAAATTGGAAATAAAAAAAAACAGCACACTGCAAAAGTCCGTATCAATGTTCCAGGCATGCACGCACGTGAATAGTCAATAGGAACATTGTGTGGCAGCAAACTTTGCAAGCGTATGTATATATGCTGAATGATCTTTTCATGGCTGTGTACATACATCTGCCAGTTATTTCTCTTCATGCTCTCTATACCAAACAGAAATAAAGTAATTTAACTATCGACGATATTGATGTGACGTGTGTAACGAGTTTTACAGTTTGTTGGTGCTGGGAATTGAGCTCAGGATGAGGATCAATTGTTGCAAAGGGCAAATTGGGAACCCTCGTGGTTTTATTTCCTGCGCTGGCTTCACCGAGGATGAAAATAGAAGCCATATCGATTAGCCAGAAGCAAGGGGCAATGAGAAAGGGGGGAAAAGTGTCTCGACATTTCGACCTTTCCCAACTTTTACTAGCAGGATCCAATGGACATTATTAATGTGATGGATATCGTTTCTATATACTAGTTCTGGAGCATAAGGCTATTCTTAGCTTGGGGTCAATTGAGGTGGTAGCATGATGCCAATTCTTCTGCCTCGAAGCCATTTGGAAGGATACTGTGGCAATGGAACTCTCAGTTGGAGATAGATGGCTGAAGAGTGGCTTCATGATTAGTATTTAATCCCTGACGATCTTTCTATCAGTCTCTGACTGTCCAGGTCTTCATACAAGTGCTCTTAGCACTCGTAAAAAAAAAGCCATGCAATCTTTCATCCCAAGATATATCTACCAAGTGGAAGCGTAAAGCAATTCCGCTTGGACCTCAAGCTCCGCGATCCTCTTCGCTCCCATTTCCTCTTTTTTCTATGTTCCTCTATTTTTTTTTGGTCTCTTTCAGCTCGTCTTTCTCTCATTCGTTCCACCGTTTATAGAGCCGTCGAAAGAATTGGCCGTCCCTGGATAGAATCTCCCCTTCTGCTTCATCGTCTTCTCTTTCGCTAGTCAGCCACTGAGAATAAATAGGTCGGCTTAAGTGATGCCAAGAATGGTATTTACTATTTTGAGCCTCGCTGGACTTCAATCATGCAGCTCCAAATAAAAGAGTAAAACGATTTCGCTCCAAAACGAATAAAAAAAAACAAATCAATCTGTGAATACAAAAAATACAAGCAAACGAAATGTAGTGGTGGATAGAAAAAAGGGCATAAAAAGTATACGTAAAGAAATTCAGAGTCTGAAGAGTGGACTCAGGGGGGGCTATGTTGAATTCTGAAGGACTTCTACAGTCCAATTATCCATCGAGATTCGATGCCAAGAGTTTCCTGTGTCAGTTCACCAGTCCCCTCTTCCATTTACATTTTTTTTAGTCTCCATCTATTCATATACTTTTACCACGACTTTCCCTTTTGTTTTCCATCAATGTATACACCCCAGGGATTATTATAACGACTTTATAGCTCATAATATACATCCAGTAATGGTCCTGTCAAAACCAAAGCTTCCATAAAGTTAAAAAAAAAAAATAAAATAAAACAAAATACAATATTTTTTTCAATCATGGGGAATGGATTGGATCTTTGAGCCATATCCTATCCGCTCCATTTGATATCGCTTTATCTCTCTCGCTCCTTTATTCACCACTGACTGGCTTCATCGGACTATTCAACGCGATGGCTTTTGCTATATATGTTTGATAATTAACCGGTCGGAATACATCCCGCTGGATAGTTGACAGGGTTGTGGCTAACCGTTGGACAGGTATGGAAAGCTAGCAAAAGTATAGATAGAAGGAGGGGCTACACAGACAGAGTAAAAGCGAGAAGCGGAAAAGAGGGAACACCATGCACCATATCTATCTATCTATCTATCTATCTATCTATATATATA
>JABSMT010039447.1:0-14677 GCA_018902335.1 Eumacrocentrus americanus
AAAGTGAAGAAAAGTTTAGGCCAAGATTTCTTGGCGAATTTTTTCATTTTAAAGAGAATATCAAATGTGAAGACTAAGTCAGCGAGTTGGAGATAAAGGACGAGAGACAGTGGAGGGTCGATAGCCTCGTTCGTACAGCGCTCGCGCGCCATCGAAAGAGGAATAAGCCCCATGTACCATGTACACATACAGTAAGGTTATTTAGACTCCATATATGCAACAGTCACAACGTGTTATATTTATCAATCATCATAAATAAATTATTATAACTGAATTCAAAGCATGACGATGATTATTATTATTATATTATACATTGTCCCCCCGTTTCAGCCTATCGACTATTACAGGGTCGGCTCCCTCTCCTGACCTCTAATCTTTCGATTTTTTACCGGGAGTGAAGCCAGTCCATCCCATTTTTTGCGGTTGTAGCCGTCGGTTGTAGCCGCCTATATATACATCGTATTCGCCATTGACCTGAGGGAAACTACAGAAAACCTCAGGTGATGCCTTGTGACCAGAGTGACCCATGCCTGCACCGGAACTTGAACCCGGCTCGATAACAGACATGGGATTCACATATGGGTATCGCTGGCTCCACAGAACTTGGAGCCGGTCGAAATCCGTGAAAAAAAATCTTCGATACCGGAGGGGCTTGAACCCGCGTCCCACCGACTCGTAACATAGCACAGTTATCGCTTCGCCAGAGGAGCTGGCAATTTTTTCGATTTATCATACTCTTTTATCATGTTTTCGGTCACGGCATAACGGCAAAACCCATTCGTCACATTTTTTCTTTGTCGTCACTTTGTCTATACTTACATTCTTTGTTGCGGTCCATGGCATGTTGCAACGGAGAATCGTCGACTTCCGCTTTTGGCGGCGACGATCTATTGCTCTCAGCCATGTGTGCTGTGTTGCCTGATTCCATTGACGTGTCTTCTGTCACACCACCCGCCAACTTTCTCCCCGTTACTGGAGAACAACTGTCCGACGTTCTTTCGCGTCGCGATCCTGGAAGATGCTGGTGCGTTAGTGTTTTTTTATCACTGCTAGTCTCTGTCGAACGCTCCCTGCAAAATTACCAATTAATTAATTGACTCATTCATTATCACTTTCTACTTATCACTTTAGCAATAAGAAAAGTATTAGTTTAGTGCCAAAATTGATTTTTGTTTTTCATCATGTCTTGACGTTTTCAGCCCCCTATAGATATCGAGAAACATGATGTTAGCAAAAAGTTAGTTTGTCAGTCTGTCCGCGAAATAAATAGATCAGAAAAACGATCCGATAGAAAGATTTGAAGTTTTGTAGGAAGTGACCTTGGATATTAAAGATAAATATTGATAATTGCGATTTCAGTCGTACTTTCAGTCGAGCAGAAAAAAAAATATTTGACACTTTTATTAGTAAATATCGGTAAAAAAATTTGAAACTTGGCAAGAATTTACATTAAATATTACGGTTAAAATATTACTATATGCTTCTTCAATCTCATTTCCGGTTGAGTGGAGAAAATAATAATTTGAGATTTTAATCATACAAATAGTAAAAAAATCAGCAATTCGCTAGATTTCTATCGTAAATAGTATACATGAAAAACTGATGTACTTTATATCAAATTTTTTGAGTAAGTAAGTTGATGAAAAGTATTTGCTATAAGAGTGGGAAAAAGTCGTGAGTGAAATGCCAATCGATTGTCGGGCAATTTAATAACTTGCACCTAATGACCGAGCATTGAGTGATAATGAATCCAGTCACTGGTGGTTGATTATACACGTGAGGTCACCAACTTACTCAACTTACCTATCGACTTCTTTAATTTGACGCTTTTCCCTTCTATCTCTCTGTCCCTCGAGTCGTTTGGCCTTGGACTTGGGCTTGGTGTCGACCTTGGTAGGTCTATGAGATCGATTGTCGATGATCCCACTGGGATTTGTAGCTGTCGTTAACTCGTTGTTGCTAGATCGGTTGCGGGCCGATGTGGAGGATATTGAGGATGCCGAAGCTCTACTGCTTGTATAGTCCTATAGAAGTGTGGCAAAATGATTTATTATTACTGCCTAGACGTGAATGGGTCCGGTCAATATAGATAGAGAGTGAGCGTAAAAGGCAATTTACCTTAAACCACTCGGGATAAATAGCGCTAATAGTGTCTAGGAGGTCTTGGTCTAGTTGTATCCTCCAAAACGGGGAGCCGCTGTCCAACCTGTGGCCAGACTCTGAAACACAATGAAAATAATAACAAATTAATACACGGTTTAATCTACCAATGTCCAATATTTGGTAAAATAACTGATGAGAACAGAAGACGGTGTTGAACTTGTCTCTTGATTTTGCAAAAGCTTTAATGGTCCAGAGAACGACCCATAGCCCGAGGGCGTATCAAAATTTCCAGGAATGTTGGTTAGATGATTTCTTTCGTGGATTCCGATGAATTCTCTGCCTAATTTAAACGTTGAACGGTTGCTGAAGCGCTGAGAGGCGCATCACCACCACCACCTTGAGGACATGGTCGAGTTAGCTATGCCGTGGATGACCGCTACGAACGCAGCGGAGTTGCCCGTAGAGTTGGATCGCGAAGGGAAAGAAGACGAAGAAGAAAGGCTACGAAGAGGTGGCGGGGAGGCCAGGAGAGGAGACCTCGTTACGACGACATTCTACGGGCGGGCGAGACGCGTGCCTTGCCTTCGAGATCGTGAAATCGATGGTAAAGCGTCCTCAAGAGGAGAAAGAGAGACAGGCGAAGGTATAGGTACACGAAGGGCGTCTCTCTCTCTCTCTCTCTCTCTCTCTCTCTCTGTCTCTCTCTCTCTCTCTCTGTCTCTCGACTTTCGTACCTCGAGAGAGAACAACTAAAACCTGTCCCACGTATGGTCAGAAAGCACGAGTCGGCATCGATGCTCTGGAGTGCGAGAGGTCACGTCGCTTTGGCATGCCATAGAGAAACTAATAAAACACTCACGCCAATCGATAATGCATGTGCAATCATTTTCATACTACGCCAAGACTTTGCTAACGAATCGTGAGATTTTACCTTGACCCGGTGGATTATTAGAGTTCCATAGTGCTGAAGTGTAGCACACAGACGGTCAATCAGTGTGTCGATGTATCTATACCGATGACATCTCCCAACGCTGTAAATCACCGCGTGAATCATTGCGACTGACACAAATCGAGTCCTCTCAATGTCAACTTGTATCTACGCACCTGGAAGACCCCTAATAGAGTTGATCGGTGACCTCCATTACTGGCTAGTCTCTGGATATTTCTCAACACCCTCCATAATTCCGGTGACGAATAAGTTCTTCGGACACAGAAGAACCGATCCAATGAAATCCTCATCCTTCGACGCGATCCCCTTGGGATCTTGCCGCGAGAGACGCTTCCAGGTCGTCGACCAGTCGAGGCATTGGATGTTGCGAGTGCGTGCGGGGACTCCGTCGGCTCCCCGCAGTCGCCACTCTTGATCGGCGTCGACTCTCCATGACAAAAAGCCAATGGTTTGGACCACGAAAACAATAACAAACCACATTGGTCGCTTCGGTGTCTATACGAGAAGGCCGCGCGCTAGTTTTTTTTCTCTTTTCTTTTCATCCCTCCGCGCATATTCTGTGGCAGATCTCGAATACGAAATGCATTCCGAGGAATGGCATTACGAGCGCATCCAATGAAAATCGAGCAAATAAATCCCGTGTCTCCCGATTTCTCCAGCGACAGTTTCTTTCTGACTTCTCGCCTCCCCCTCTAGAGATGCAGTTATGCATTTCCACTCTTCTCTGAGAAATTCTTTGCGGATAAACGATATGAATCTTTGAATAATAAAAATGATGTGGCAGAAGACGTCTGTCGGTTCTTCCGTGTTTCACGACGGGACGATGCGCAGACGATTCTCTTTCTTTCCACTCGTGAGTCATTCGTCAGGTCCACCACGCGAATTATACAGCTGCGAAAAACTTGGCTGCGGTTGGGGAATGTCGTCGGCATGTCCCGGGTGCCTCTCTTTCTGCTCACTCATTTTTTTTCATCAAAACCTCTTCGGGGAATCGTCGAACAATCGTCCCGGGACTCTTCCTCGTTGTCTGACCCCCGATCGTGTTGGAATTAAATTTTCAAAACGGAACGGTGTTCGTCGTGCAGTGGTTTAATGCCGCTGTAATGCCCCGGCCGTTGGCTGGTTCAAGTTCTCCACCCGGTCGGGCCAATTTTTTACGGATGTCATCCGATCTCACGATAGGCATTTTTTGCGGGAAAATGATATACCATCTTCCTCAGAGATCAGCGATTCCCGCAGGTGTAGACCAGAGTAACGGTTGTCACCAACGGGAGGCGGAAACACGTCCGGGGGCAGAGCAGGGAAACAACTGATGCCTGCATCACCTAGGTTGTTCCATGATATCCCTAGATCTTAGCGCGAAAGCGATTCATGGCCTTTCATGGTTACAAATAAATTATTTCTGGCAACAAAGTCAGAAGGTAGGCCTTATAATGGGCCAAGTGTATGCAGATGCGTGATGAATGGATATAAATAAAAGAAATTAAATAATCAATTTTCGAGAGGACAGACAAATTGTAGCTTGCTATCTATAATAGATGGATGATGTACATGATGTTTCGGGCATTCAAGGAGTCTTGTGAGGGTGTGCTGACGCAAAAAATTTCGAAATCAGGATCACTACTCGAATCGATGGAATTTCGGTACTGAAGATGGCACTTAAGAAGTTGACTTCCTCACTCGAGAAACTGGTCGCGATCTCTCGATTACTTTTCTGGGACACTCGTGCGACACACCTCGTGGCACCACGCCCACGTGCATTGATAACATCGGCAGACATATGGAAGCCCAGAGTTAAGGTGTTGTCGTCCGAATTCAAGAGCAGCATTTTGGGAAATGTTTACATGAAAGTGACGGTTAATTGTGTACATAAGCAAGAAAATAGTTGATTACACAGCAAGCAGAGGAACTATGCTTTGTTGTTCACCGTCCTATACACGTTACATTGAACTAGTATGATTATAAATTGCGCTTAGGAGTATTCGGGTCCTGGCGATGTGGTGCGGGATAACGTGAGTATATCATGATGCGTGACCAGTTGTGCAGCCAGTTCTGTGGAGTGCACCTACGCACACCGCGGAATGACCAGAGGTATACACAAAAGGTGTATACGCACCTGAAGAACGTAACAGGCACGCTGTGTGTGAGGATACGGAAGGGCACTAGACTCTCCATCGCCACTTAACCTCTGCCCCGCAGCTGCATATATCTCGCTCAACCTGAAGGTGAAGTTGCCGATGAATTCCACGTGTTTAAACTAACCCATACGCCCTTAGCGCGTCACATCACCTCTTATTCAATAAAGTCAGACATGAATAAAGAGAATCCAGAAGTGGTCCAAGAATTTACTGGAGTTTCCACTAATGCTCAGTAGATTCGCATAGGTTTGATTGGAAACAAAAATATAAAGTTCGATCCGACCAACTCGTTGGAGGGCGCCCACGGCTTCAAGTTCTCGCGCGCGAGGAGCCAGTGTCTTGCACTTGATGGTGAGACGAGGTGAGGCATACAGTTGGAAATGACATCATCAACAATCTCGGCATACACCTCAGCGCGTAATCGTCTGGCACGAAGGTGTATCAGCTGTGTCGTATCTTATCTCCCTCTCTTGCGCCCAAACACCAAGAGGAGCGTGTGCCGCTCCTTTTCTAACTGCTGGGTCCGCGTTGCTGCCTGAGAGTGACAGCGACTAAAGGGGGAGGGAAAAGGAGAGAGAGTCAGTCGCGCGACGGCCTGTGTGGGTCGCGTGTCCAGGGAGAGCCGACACGGTTGGCGTAACTAGCCAACCATGAGATGACGCGGTACAACGCAACGAGTCGCTAATCGCGTGCTACCGGTCTCTTTCTTTCTTGTGTCACTTACTTTTGTCTTGAATCATTGCAAACTAAAGCTTGAGTCGAAAAATATTTTACATTTATGTTTATGGAATCCTTTTAGCATGTTGATGAAAAAAAAACTGTTTCAATTCTCATCGAACGTTTCAAGAAATTATTCTCGATAATGTTTATCGATTCCTCGTAGAGGCCAAAATCACAAGACTAGCAAGAAAAGTTTGGGATCTCTAAAATTTAACGATTCGATTTAATCGATATTGACGTCGATCTCGGAATTGTCAGACGACTTGGGTTCGGACAGCAAATAAAATTGGTAATTTTATATCCCTGAGGACCCGAAACACCTGTCAAAAAAGTGACTAATTAATAATTCTACAGAAGGAACAGTTCGTCGTAAAAATCTGCGCGAGTTCTACTTTTGTCATTTATTTTGCCTCTTATACCGGGAACAGTGTGGCAGTTGTCGCAGCAAATATTTCAGAGTCGATGGATTCTCAGCGCTTGCGGATAAGAAGGGGGATAATGTAGAGAGGGGGGGGGGGGAGAAAAACGGTAGATCGAATCTCGGATGAACAACTCAAAAACAATAACGACGGAATACTTCGTCACGTCAGATCAATTTCTGGGAATAGAGTCCTCACCATCCGAGTAATTCGATGTTTCTGACAAACTTGATTGTTTATCTTATACATTAAGTAGATTTATTCTATATTAAGTAGATGGATTAAAAACAGATGCTGAACACAATCCGTTAGCCACATTATGATATGATAGAGGAGGAATTTCTTTCGCGTGTTTGTCCAGGCACGTGCCTTGACAATCGTGATGTAGAAATGAGACGATAGTGCAAGAGAAGAATCGATGTCGCACATACTTCAACTTCAGAGTAATAGAGTATATGTTAGAGTGGTATACTTATCGATAAGACATTTTGTGAGAAAAAATAGTGTTCGTGTTGAGAAGTCTGTTTTACGTTCTCGATTAGACGGTGTGATAAATCATCCTCTTGGAGTATTATCGAATCGATAAAGTAGAGCGGTTCTGTGCGATTCATAATAAAGGACCGGATGTCGTCGAGTGCTGAGGGCGACCCACGCGCTGGTATCGAGAAGACTGGCGATAAATCTCGCTTCGTTCGACGCATAATTAGCCAGGCCGTTTCTGTGTCGTTTTGTTTTTTGTTCCTCACGAGTCTGCGAGGTCGGCGACAGGAAAAATGGTTAAATCAACTGAATACCTGTACCAGGATTAAAATCGGTCTGGTTTAGGATTTGCCGCGGGAATTTCAACCGGAATTTGTGCATACTGCGGCACAGCGTCCGTGACTCCGTGATGAACATGTAGTTTTAGTGAGAATCGGTTGAAAAAAAAATTGGAACGGCATAGTGAACCACGGCCAGGTTTTTTGGCATGCATAAGTTGAAATCCGAGGTAGTCATGGCATTAACGTGAGAGTGATTTAGAAAACCACTTCTACTAATACCATCGGTAATAGTTGGAAGAGTAAAGAGGCCACAACAGTATTATTTACTTTGCCGCTCATTGAGTTGTCACATCGGTGAGGCTCTTTGCCTCTATCCTGCTGAAAACCTTTATAGGCGCACGATGTGTTGTTCATTTTTTGAAGATCATTCCCGACAAATACATATCAGTCCTGATGTAACTTGAAAAACTGTACATTCCAGAAAATAAACCTTCGACAGTCTAGAGGATCAAAATAAGTGGTTGAATATTAGGAGTTCAGCAGACAACGGAGCGCCAACGTACTACGAATATTGTTACAGTAGTAATTCTGTAAATAGTAGAACTGGCTTCGCTTCAGTTTCGAAACTATTCATATTTTTATTTGAAGGAAAAGAAAATCAATCTCCTCTTTGTCAGGTCAGTTAACCCTCCTAAGGCGTTCGGGTCTTTTTCGACCCATCGTGCCTTTAGTTGTTCCAATGCCATTACTTATGCTAGAGAAATGTTGCTCAAATGATTAGTGTTCATGTATAAGCACTAATCAGTGATCTTAATACAAGTATTGTTTCTGTACCAGAAATATTATTAACGCAACTCTTGTCTCAATGAATTGATCAAAATCCTAGCACCTTAGGAGGGTTAAGAGCGTGTTAATGAACCGTGGTATGTGGATTCATAAGGTAAACTTTGCTGAAGAAATGTTTGTCATTCAATTACAATGAAAATTCGTAAATAGATTGTTTTGAAGGTGTCAATTTTTTAATTGGAATACAATTTATATTCTAACATCTCTAATAACGTTATTGGACAAAATGTTAGTATTGAAAATCTTACATTCGCGTTTCCAGTAGTCTAGTCCGTAATTCAGACTGAATTATTAAAAAAAAAACTAACTGAACAAAAAAAAAGTTTAATTATCAATATTCAGTTCGAATGAAATCAAATTCTATGGGGGTCCCATGATTTTTTTTTTCTATTCCAATTCCGCCATTTCTATTTTTTATTTCGAAATTAAAAATGTTAATGTTACATTATTGTATTTAGCAAATCAAAAAACCCGTGAAAACCCCATTCACGGTTCATTAAAGATGTGTACCAAATTTAATCAAGATAGGTTGACGCGTTCAAGAGTAATGGTGAGGCAAACAAACACACAAATGCGTTTTCGTCTTATCTTCTCAAAACATAAACCTTACGTCGTTCCGTCAACTATAGCTCGCTTGATTTCAAATTTATTGTGCTGATGACTGTCTTAATTTACGTGGTGTGTGTGATGCAATTGAGACGATCTCTCATCCCTCGTGGTGTTTAGCATTACATACCTTGACATTCAAGTTAAATCCCTTCATAAAACGAAATAACTAACAGATCATAGTAGCGAAAGACCGAAAAAATGTTGGTCTTTCTTAGGTAAATAAATGTGGCTGTGAAAAAGGGCACCTGGATAAAATGTCATCAGCCACACTTCGAATTTTTGCAAAGCGCCCATCATGTGCACTTTGAACAATTTTTAAAGTAGGATTTTACGTAGTGTCGTAATTTTTGTCCGGTGACATTTCCTCGTGGTGATATTTTTTCTTGTTAGTACATTTTTTTCGAACTAAATTCATAATCTATTTCGATTATAATCATCAGCCGTCCTCGTCATGCCAGTTGTGTTCGTAGAGATATCTAATTATACGGTGTATAATTATCATGGATATATGTTAATCATTGATGATAATTTCGTTCTGACTGCATATGCCAAAATTTAAAAAAAAATATAATGGTTTATATGACACAAAATCATTATTATTTGTTCTGTTGAGAAGATGTCGATGTTGTCGTGATTCGGCTTGAAGACAAACGCTTTAGGACTGTTACTTGCGTGTTACGAGCGTTGCGATTTTACGACGTGATCGGCGCAAACGAAGAGATGTTTCTGTCGGGCAACTTTACAGAGTTTATCTCCGATCTTGCTGATCTCAGTCGTGGATCCGACGCTGCTTCACGCGCGATTTCTCGCGTGTCGATCGATCGATCCGATCGATTGGCACACGATGGCCACTGCTCGCTCGTATACCGAAGGAATGATCGAGAAAAGTCTGCGTCTTGATGGGAGCAGCGTAAAAAGTCACTTAGGCATTTTTTGTTTTCTCCTTTCAGTAGACAGTGTAGGCGTTTTATGATTTCTTTGAGGGACAAGATATGTCGCTTTTTTTCTTTTATATTCTTTTCTCTTCATATATTTTTTACATGTGCATGGATTTTGCGTGGGAGATCATTAGAGACATCCACGTGAGGTTTCACCTCTCTGGTTCTTGTGTAATGTCCGTTGACATAACAACTACAAAATTATAGTGATCTTTCGATTGAAGGTCCATTGTCAATTTAATCTACTGCACGAGTGGTATTGCAGGGTCTAGGAATATTATCAGGGTTTCATATTGAACGACAGCGTAGTAAATTAAGATGTAATATGGTCATGCATATTATGCATGAGGATTATATTTGTGATATTGATCGCATGAAGAAATAAAAAATTGGAATTGCTTTTTTGAGGTCGACGAGTGCAAGAGATGCGTTCATAAAACAGCAAACTCGTCATCGGAAATTTCTTGTCGGTCATACGCATCAGACATTACGCAACGTGTGATGACTTTGGTTCACTACGAAAACGCCGAGGCAATCTATCAAACGAGTTTCTCTTTGATCGCTGATGATACATCAAAAAGAATTAGCGATTGTAGCGATATTGGCGTATGTGTTACGACTAACGTACTACGTTGGACCTTTTAACACTCAAACGTTCACTCTCGTGTCTTGTTCACTGTGTCAGCCAGACGGAAGTCCCTCGAAAGCGAATGTATTGCATCTCGTACTCCACCCGCTTTATCCCGACGAGTTATTGCGCGAGAGAGAGAGAGAGAGAAATTGTCAACGCAGGCCGCATGTTCATGGTCTTTCCCACGACTTTTCATGCGTAAGTGGAAAGACCACTCAGAGATATTGCTATAATGAATGGGCAAGGTACACGATACAGAGGAAATTGACCACTGAAAACTTTAAGCCAAAAATATTTTGTAAATTGAATGGAGAATAGTATGGACGCGATGACAACTATTATTTATTCCTAATAGACGGGTGTGTCGGAAGATGTCTTAAAATAGGAAGAAAAAAAACTAATGTTGGGCGGTAGCTCGTTCGGTTAGAGATGGCTCGTATAGACGGGCTACCAGTAATTACTGACTACGAAAGAATCTCGAGGAGTATTATCGTCCATTACTGTAGTCGTGCTCATGGCAATTCAGGTTTACTCGGTTAAGGCGTTATTCCCTGTCTTCGTTTTACGAAATGGAGAAGAATGAGCAAAAAAATGTAGACTCGAATATCTACTAAACATCGTACGTCATAAGAGAAACGGAAGTATGCGTTCAAGTGACTAATGAGAAATGATGTTATTAATTAGCGAGTGATCTCTCTTCTCAGCTATGTGACAGTAATACCCAAGTTTGATCAACGGGCCAGCATCGTCCTTACTGATAACAACTGATGGTAATCATTACTATACTTCAACGTTAAATAATTATATATACATGTATATTAACAGGAGGGAAAGAGACAAAAATCTTGACATCTCTACTACGCGTCTAGCAGTCGGCGGAACCGGGAATGCTAATTAAATCTTAACATCTGATACACTCGTCTGTAATTAAACTACAGCCGCCGTGGCTATAAGAGACACCACAGTCCAAGGGTTTGATGAATTCATGAAGAAAACATTTTATGATTTCACGTTATCAAAGACCCTCTGTTAAATTATGGTGCCAGTCAATTTATACTGTACGTCCCAATGGAAAATTTATAAATACTGTGACAAGTTTGTAAATTTTAATAATTAAAAGATGCAGAATATCTTAAAGGTTCAAGTAAAGTTTATAGAGAAATATATAATGTGATTGTTGTGCCGGCGACTCTATCAATGTTTTTAAGAATTACCTTATGATGCTTTTGGCGGCTCGGTGCCCTGGGCTTTCGTAAATCTGCAACTGATCCCGTAACGAGTAACGACCGTTCGTGTAACGCGACTCTTAAAGATAATGAGCGGTACGCGATCGCTCGTAAAAATAATGACCATCGGCCCGGCACACCGTGTAGGCTCTACCGCGACCAGCAGTCGGACATGGGCAAAGGGAACGACGATCAAGCAGGAGAGAAAACATTGATGTATCTAAAATTCATTCTGGGAGGTCTCATGAGACACTTTCCATTTTTTTCCCCCTGGATTTTGGTGGATAATCAAAGTAACATTTATTGGTGTCGGCAACAGTAAATAGTGTGCAATATATTAAGAGATTTTGATGGTGGGACACGTGCGAAAAAGAGCAGACGAATATAGAAGGTCGAGGCGAGTGACTTCAATGTAGGTGATTTGAGGAGAATTCATGGCTGCTTGATTACGAGTAATAAACTGTGCGTTAGGGCAAGATTTATGAGCATCTCTGACCACCTATAAGCTGTGATCGCGAGCTTGAACCTGGATTTCTCACGAGAATATACACAACAAAAGAGTAGTTTTTTCAGGTTATTTACTATGATCATGAATTCAGTAAAACTTTTTGATAGTGCAATCATTTTTTTGAACATTGAAGGAAAATTTAGTTTTGTAAATGCGAGTAGTGTTGTCGGATATCCAAATGACAGAGGAAGAGCATGTAATAGTGGCTATAATTCAAAGTGCCTCCCGAAGATGGCAGTAATGATTTCCGGTGAACGGCGTACAGGCAAACGAGGATGAAACGAAAAGTGTGGTAATTTCGAACGATTTTTAGTTGGTAAAATACTCCGGTGGATAAGAAAGTTCAAATATAAACACTGAACGTCCTCGAAACGGGTGTATGCGTATGGCATATCAGCGCAATCGTGGAGTTGCAAGGGGTGTCATTGCGCAACACTGGCGCCAGTCGGTGGCTTGCTGGATGCCCTGGGGCCTTTCCAAGTGACTCACCAAGATGAACGTGCACGGAGAAAAAGGGGAGACGCCTCGTCCAAGGTGGTCGGGGTTAGAGGAGTGGAAAGGAGTTACCGAGATATCCGTGAGGAAGGACTCTTGCAGGCCAACTCGACTCACGCTCGACAATGAGCTACACTAACAAAAATAATAAAACAGCGGACAACAATTCGGTCATGACGCTCTCCCGCATGCAACCAACGATTCCAATAAGTCGATGACGTCATTCGAATGATAAAACTCCTGAAGAGACTAATCAGATAGTTATGTTTTGATCGATAATGCTTTGACAGCACATGAAGAAACTTACTTTAAATAGATAGAAAAATGAGAAAAACGTCAAGCAACTCAGACGGTCGGCAAGTACAGAAGCTGCGAAAGATGACGAGAGTCATCGCTTTTATTACTGGCGGCAGGATATAAAAGTTGGGCGAACACACAAAATGCCCGAGGCGCAGTCTCATATACCCGTTGATGTAACGAACGAAGCTTCTCTCCCATGGTCTTTCCGTCAGTATTCACAGCTGACCCAGATGATGATGCTGTTGTTCATGGTCAGCTCTTCTGTGCCAACTTTTGTTGATTACACGAAACTGCTGATGGTCAGTAATGATGCAAACACCCTGGAAATAATGACGAGGTTCATATAAATTTCTTCAGCAAGATTTTTCACAAAGTCTTATTGTCTTCTTTCTTCGATTATTTGCGAGTATGTCCTTTTCGAGTCAACTTGTGAGGGAGAAAGTGGACCACTCTTTATTTTTCAGTACACGCGAACGGTGGGGCAACGAGACAAGATTTTGCAAGATGGCCTCATCGGTGACGGGCGTGTATAGCCGAGGGAAAAACAGTCCCGAGAGCTAAAATCCTTCGCGTGTGCTTCCACCGCAGGACAAGCGTCGTGTATCCCCAGTAGTGGATGACATCCATCACAATCTGTTTCTTTGACTCTCCTGCAGAAGAAAAATTATTGGGTAGTCGGTTCTCGCGTAGTGGACCCAAGCGCGTGTGTTGAATGCGGACACGCGTTGATAGATGCACTATCAATCAGCCTGGATCACTGGTTGGCCATTGTCGCGAATGACTAATTGCAAGGGCGAACGTTCTCCGGTGAATAACTCGAACAGGCGTCACCGCCACGAAGCCAACGGTCATGCCTCCGCGAGAAGCGTCCCGGCCGGACGGATACAAATAATCGACCAACGAGGGATAATGAGCCACCTGACATTTATTGATGGAGCTCAACTCGATTAGAGGTTCGATTAGTCGACAGAAAAAAATAATTCAATCTCATGGCGTCTCATAGGCAATTATATAAAATGAATGTACACAGGTGACATGCGAATAGGTCAGAGTGCGAGAGGATTTCTGAAGATCTACGGGCGACCTGGCGGATATTACTAGAGGTTAGAGCATGTTTCACAAATGCTTCCAATTCCACGGCTGCCTCTAACGAATATTTTTTTCTTTAATTAAGCTTCTGAGGCATACATGTTTCTTCTCATTTGATTGAGATGAAAATTGATTTTCACAGTTTTTTGGATCGCTGGTTTCTAAACTGTGGTCAAAGTTTGGAAATTCAACCGTGACGTATCTAATTTCGAACCTATATCATCGTTTTCCAACGTTTGCATCGCCATATTGACTCCGCCATTTCGAACTTTTAACTATTGACTTTAGATTCGAATTCAGCAACCAAAAAACTGTTAAGTACCAATCGTCAGATTTTAAACTACTGTCGTTTAGTTATACATGCATTCATTCAGCAAAAAAGCATGATTTTTACTGCTTTGTTTATTTATGACGAAATCTATGATAACCGTAACCTCAAAATTATGTTTTAGCGAATTTTCTTTAGAAAATAAACTATTGCGATCATTCCTATGACGGGATTTCGGCCAACCACATATATATCTCGACCGAGCATGTGCTCGAGGTCATGAATATAGGGTCTATTCGGATATATATGTATATATATGTGGCCGTTTTTTTGTCACCAAGATAATTTCTTTAGCAAATTGCCCGATCGTTACCAAACTTTACATAAATATTGATTTAATATAGTTCTACATACAGTTATTTTTCCAATAACATCGGTTAAGAAAATACAAAATGGCGGCCGTTCAAATTTTTCGAAAATCTGTAAATCTTCAATAACTGATCAGATCGTTATCAAACGTTGTTGAAATATTGACTTAGTATAATTCTATATGTACTTCACTTTCAAAAGAAATCAGTTGAAGAATTTATCTCTAGCAAAATAAAAGATATATAGACGATTGGTCGAAATTCCGTGATGATCGTGATAAGCTATTTTTTATTTTAAGTTTTTATTTA
>JABSMT010039558.1:0-14675 GCA_018902335.1 Eumacrocentrus americanus
TAATATTATAAGGATTGAAAAATCATATTATTATAAGAAGAATAGACTCTTTTGTGTCGAAAGTCACTTTCCTCAGCGCTTAATCGCTCGAATTGACCGTGAAACGCTGACTGAAAGTCACCTTCAAGTGACTTTCAACTCAAGACAGTATAATATAATTTCTCAATTCCTATAATATTATTCTATAAAATATTAGTGGTCAAGCATACGAACGTCACAATGACAATTTCAATTTATTTTATCTTGAAGACTTACTGCAGCTTGCACAGATTTGTTCATCTTTAGCGAATATGGTGCACCAGTACTCTAGAGCTTCGCTGTATCTGTCTTCTGGAATTTCTTGTAGGGAAAATCGCATCTTTTTCCCATCGGGATTCACCACATCTATGACACGCCACACTCTTGGAGGACCAGCAGGACGCGACCAACCCATTGTTTTGCAATTAATAGTATTTGAATTCAACTAATATTAACTATAAAAATGAATTATCAATCGATCAAGTGTCTATACAAACTGCTTTAATTGAAGACTGTTCGAAACTAAACTTGAAAAGCCTTCCTCCCATGGTTCTTATACCGTGCTTCCTGGTTCCTGCCCTTGACAAAGCGAGCTCTAACGGCCGGGCTGGAACTAAAATGTAAAAAATCGTAAAATACAGCTAAAAAGCTGAATTAAAAAAAGAAAAAAAGGCATGAAAAAATAAATTGAATTTTTTACCATCATGCTGTGACAAAATTTTGTTTATAAATAATCCCTGAAAAGTAAAATACGCATTTATAAAATCTTATTGGTGACGACTATCGTTGGCTATCTAATTGCCTACAGGCAGAATTTGAATCATCCATACTGTAAGCCTGGAATGGGGACATTTTTTTTTAGAAATTCAATATTAAGCGTAGCGATTAACACGTGTTAATCAAATTTCAATTAGTACATATGATAATTAAGAACCGCTGTTGATATTATTGTCGAGATTTTATCGATCCTTATTACCAGAAAAAATGTTTTCCACTGAGCAATCTGAAAAAATAGTAGCTGTACGCTTCAGGTTTTCATGACTACCTTTGCCTGTACACGGAGCAAATATTCTACGAAAAATTACTACATTTTTTGTAGCAATGGCGGAGCACACTGACATTTTAACTCAATTTAATGTGTCTTTAATAATAAATGCTAAAAGATATCCAGACTAATCCAAGTTTACTTCCGAAATCCCCAATATACTAGATTTATAATCCTGAACAAACGTCTGTCTGTCTGTCTCTCTTGTCAGTCGTAGGCCGAAATAAACTGTCTAGCCACATGATCTGACGAGCGGTGTGATAGAAAAATTTGAAATTTGGTAAAAAGTGACCTCGTATACCAAGGATGAAAAGTTGCTATTTGCGATTTCATTGTCACTTATAATGCTTGAAATAATGCTCAAAATTCATTTCTCAAGAATTCATGAAAAAAATTCGAAATTTGGCGGGGCGGTACACTGATTAAAAAAAGAATAAAAAAAGGTCATATGAATTTTTTTCTATTACTTCCGGTTTGGCGGGGCGGTGGAATCAATTCCTACATTCTCGACTTATATACTTGGTAACTGACTTCGATAGAGCTCTGCTTTATCTCGCACACATCGATCGCCAAGATTAATTCGGAGACTAAATACTTCGATCGGGGGGCGCTTTATGATGCTATTAGTTGTTGATGGTCTTATACCATGGGATCATTGTTACTCTCATTTTTCTCTCTGCAAGTTGAATAAAATACTAAAATTCGTGCGATTATCGGACTAGGAGACAATTCGAATTTATTTTAATAATTAAGAGCTGAAGAATCCGCTAAGTAGACGGTAAATTTTGTTTTCAATCTCATTTATAACCTCAAATTGACAAAAAAAATCAGTCACCGGTGTCACCGGTGACCATTGTTTACGAATGAATTTTTCCTAAAGAAAAGCAAGTAAATTCATTAACTAACTAAATATTATTTTATTTCAGTTGGCTTGTAACATTTAAAACACAAAATGTCAGGAGGAATGCTCTATGGGGGTGACGAGATTGGAGCCCTTGTCTTTGATCTTGGCCATCATTCGCTGCGTGTAGGTTATGCCCAAGAAGATACGCCAAAGGCCGAGATCCCAGCAGTCGTAGGCATCGGTGAAGACAGCAATGGAGCTCCAAAAACCGAGCCTATGGACGTGGACGACAAGAAGCCAGACAGCAATATAACCCAGTCAAAACCAAAGTACTACATCGACACAACAATTCTTCATGTCCCTCGGCCAGGCATGGAAGTCGTTAGCTACATGAAAGACGGAATGATTGAGGACTGGGATCACTTTGAGAAGGTTTTGGACTACACTTACTCGAAAGTAATCCAATCAGACGCAGAATACCATCCAGTTTTGTTCTCCGAGAGTCCCTGGAACATTCGAAGCAAGAGAGAGAAATTAACAGAGCTGATGTTTGAGAAATACAATGTCCCAGCGTACTTTCTCGTGAAGAATGCTGTCCTGGCTGCATTTGCGAATGGACGAGCCACGGGAATCGTCGTCGACAGCGGAGCTACACATACTTCAGCAGTTCCAGTACAGGATGGTTTTGTCCTCACTCAAGCCATTGTAAAGTCCCCTCTTGGTGGAGATTACATTACCATGCAATGTAGACAATTTCTTCAAGACAATGACATTGATTTGTCGCCTGCCTACATGATTGGAAGTAAAGAAGTCGTGAAGGACCACGACAAGCCTCGTTGGGTGAAGAAAAAAAATCTTCCAGACGTTACTAAGTCCTGGAATAATTACATGGTAAAGAAACTCGTTCAGGACTTCCAAGCGAGTGCACTTCAGATCTCTGAGACTCCTTATGACGAGAAAATCGTCTCCACCATTCCTGCTGTTCAGTATGAGTTCCCAACTGGTTATCACCAGGTGAATATCATTGATTCAATTTTATTTAGTCGTTAAGGAAAGAGAAGAAAAGCTTACATGGATGTTTTATTGCAGGATTTTGCCTCAGAGCGATTTAGAATACCTGAAGCCCTCTTCGATCCAAGCATGGTACAGATGCGTGGAGGAATGGTGGGCAATACGATGCTGGGTGTTGGTCACATCGTAACTACTAGCGTTGGAATGTGTGACGTTGACGTTAGACCCGCACTCTATGGAAGTGTAGTAGTCACTGGAGGGAATTCGTTCATTCAGGGCTTCCCAGAGCGTTTGAACAGAGATTTATCCATGAGAATACCTTCGAGCATGCGATTAAAACTGATAAGTGCTAATGGCTGTGCAGAACGGAGATTTGGTGCGTGGATAGGAGGATCAATTCTCGCGTCAATTGGAACCTTCCAACAGATGTGGATCTCCAGTCAGGAGTACGAAGAAAGTGGTAAAAGTCAAGTGGAAAGAAAATGTCCTTGATTTAATAATTCTCAAGAAAAGAAAGATAATTCATTAATCTATCTAAGACTATAAATAATGTCGTATTTTATTTTATCGACGATTTTTTTTTCATTGACGTAATTTTATTAAAAGCAAACGATATTCAGTATCGATTTCTTTTCTTTTGTGTAAAATAAATCAACTGAGGGTGAAGAGAAATGCTTCTTCTTCTTCTTCTTCTATAGAATTGATTCCCTCTATCGAGGGATAATAGCTTCCGGGTTGGAGCGTTCTACAGAGTTTTAATTTTAAAAATTCATACGATCAATTGTAGCAATGAAGAAGAATACCACGATCGCGTGCACTTATTCTCCACTTTCCTTCATTAAATAAACACGAGGCATATGAGAGAAACGTTTTGCAGTTAGTCTATAATTTTTAGTTAAATGAAATCTTGGAATAGAACTAATAGAAGCATGACTGCATTATTAGACATCGACCAGTACATCTCGGTGAATAAAAGAATTCTGAGACTTGTTGGGCTCTATCCAGTCAGTTTATTGAGGTATTGCAGTTGTATCTTCTTTCTGCTGCTAATTCTCATCCCAGAGGTGTTTCAAATCTATTTGAGCAGACAGGACTCCAATGTGATCCTTGAAACGAGGTAAAATTAGTCAATAGATCCCCCCGAAAAGCTTCAATTATTTACAGATTATTTTAGTTCAGTTCTGCTGACAATAGTTCTTGCTATTCTGAAGTCTATTGTGTGGCTGTCGAGAGAAGAAACGACACATTTAATTAATTTCCTTGTCAACGACTTCTGGGACATTGCAATTGCCTCAACTGAGCAGAGGAATATCCACAAATTTGCCAGGTATTATTCTTGAGGCTTTTGGCAAATAAATATATTAATTTCTGTGGATTCTTGCGGTTCAATAGCTCAGCTAGACGTGTTACAGTTAGCTATACGATCCTTATCGCCAATGCTTTGCTGGTTTTCTGCACTCTTCCATTAACTCACGTGATGCTGAAGCGAAATCACAACGATAGTTTAATTAATTTCCCATTTATCGCGACTTATCCGCAATTTTGCTACGAATCGCCCTTCTTCGAGCTCGTTTATGTGTCGCAAATGCTCGCGACGACTGTCTGCGGCTTGATTATCCTAGGAATGGACACACTGATAGCCACAGCGATCTTTCACACTTCTGGACACTTCAATGCCTTGTGTGACAATTTCTACATTTTAAATTCACAACTTAGTGAACCATCTCTGCGTGGAAAACTGGCCCAGCTCATTAGGCACCATCAAATTACATTGAGGTAATTCTAGCAGGAGTTGATTCAAAAAAAAAAAAAAATTAATTTGTTGTGTTAAAACGTGAATTTAGATTCTCTGAGAGCATGGAAAGAGTCTTCAGTCCCATGATGCTGCTTCAGGTCCTTGCGAGCAGTGTTATTATCTGCTTAGTTGGTTTCCAAGTCAATTCCGTAAGTTAATTAATGATGATTCAATGCTGTAAGTGATAAAATTGATAATTATTCGATGATAGACTTTAGCCAAGAGGGATAAACTTCCTCAATATTTTTCGTATTTAATGATGGCACTTTTTCAACTCCTCCTGTTCTGCTGGCCTGGTGATATACTCATTAACGAGAGTGCAATGGTCCGCGATGCAGTCTACTCCAGCAATTGGTATGAAGCTCCAAGTCGAGTGCAGGCAGACCTGGGTTTTATTATTCTACGAGCAGAGAAACCAAGCTTTTTATCAGCTGGCAAGTTCCATCTCATGCGACTGGAGAACTTCAACGCGGTAACTAATTATTTAACTTTCCGTATTTTTCATCTAAATAAATACAATAATCTTTAGAAAATAGAAAATTGTATTTACATGTCATGAAAACAGATTCTGAGTACATCTTTATCCTACTTTATGCTCCTTCGAAGCTTCGACTTGGAGTAGACGTAGAGAAACAGACAAATTACTTATGATAAATTATAAACTGTGAGTAAAAAAACTTAGTAAATACATAAATTAAACGAATGCAGACCATCCAGACCACATTTGACAGAGATTGTCAATATTCGTTGCATCGAGAATTAAATGATTCGTCTGTCCTTCAACGCTCAAGCTCACTGCAGCTGTCTCAGCGTAGCTGTTTCCCTGGGTCCTCACAAAGCCCTTCAGCCTTAACTCAATGTCTTTGATATTCTTCACAGCCTGCAATAACCAAGAGATCAATTAATAATCATCAAAACTTCATAATCCAACTCATTTCAAACTCACCTTCTCATTAGTCTTCTCAGCTGTGTCACTTGTAGCTTGATTCTTCGACCAAATGACCAGCGGATCATAAACGAAGGGCGTCAAGACGCTGATAAGCGTGCTGGCCTGTTGTCTGAGGATCCTCATGGTGATCTGGCAGGACCTCCTAAAGGATCCTTCATACCCCAAGGGACCCATAGCCTCCACCATGTTGTGAGTGAGCCTGAAAGGCACTCGTTCAGGCCACTCCAACGACTCGCCCTTGTTAAACAGACAATTAAAGTCCACATGGACACAGTCTCCACATTTAGAGTCGAAGAGAATATTCTCTCCGTGGCGATCTCCAAGTCCCAGGATGTATCCCACCATGGACATGACCGCAGTGGTCCTGATGTAGGCATTTCGTGCCTCGTACCATCCATAAGCGTCAGGGAAGTTCAATCTAAACCAATAGCCCAGCACAGGAGGATGTCGTGGCAGCAATTTCTTGAGGAAAATCTCTCGTTTCTTCTCTATACTGTCCCTAAGCTGAGGTAGCATCGATACGAGGTCTCTGTTGGATATGTTGATCCCACGCTCACGATAAAGCTCTATAATAGCCGGACGAAAGCCTGTGAGATTCCGGATCCATTCAACTAATCCGCATTCTTCATTAAGTGGGATCACGCTGTATGTTCTGATGTAAAGTCTTCGTTGTCTCGACTCGGGGTCCTTCTGCAGGTACTTATTCACGATGCTATTGAACTCCATGAGCCTGAAGTCTCGTCGAAGATCGTCCTTGGGCTTGCACATGAAGAGATACTCCTTTCCATCAGAACCAAGCAGAGATATTCTTCGTGGTCTTTGCAGTGAAAGTAGCACCATCACTTTATCCGAGATGCCTGTAATCGACACGCAATTCATTGGGAAGGGATTATGATTGTACAGGGCGTCATGACTGACTTTGGAATGTGGCAAATGAAGCTGACAAAACGTGCTCGTGGGCATCATGATGGGCCCGAAGCCCGGCTGAGCCAGTAAACGTGGCAAATTTTTCGATAACACGCTCACTGATGTGTGACTCAGCTTTTGGCTAATCGGTTTATTTGATAGTTCGATTAGCTTCTCCCAGAGCCTGTTAAAGTCCTTAATAAGACATCTCATTTCAGTTGTGTCGAGTCGTGGACTATTGAGAATGTCCTGACAACGCTTTTGTCGCACTGGATAGGAAGAATTGATAACAGAGGCCATCATCCACAAGCAATACTGGGGATACGCGAGGATCAAGTTCACCAGGACTGTATTGATGACCTTTTGAACCTCCTCGGCCGGGTGACAGATGCGCGAGACTAGTTGACTGAAGACTGTGAGCCAGGTGAATTTGGGCAGACGATCTACGTAGACACCGAGGAGCTGTGACATTTTTAACATAACGCTTGCCTCAGCTCTACTGGGTTCTCGATTCGTGTGCACTCGAAGAGCATAATTCATCCATATTGTCAGCATCCTTGGCATGGATTGATGGATGTATCTACAGCCAAATTGCACAGACTTTGCGTAGCTATTCACTAAATTACATTGGATCATCACTCCATTTTGTCCATCTCGATCCCTTTCGCTCATTCTGTTTAAAATCGACTCGTTGTATTGCGCACAAGCTAGATGACTCTTCTCCCAGCCTTTCCAGGCCTCCACGGTCTCTTTGTAGTAACGTCTGTTGGTCTCAGGATCGACATTAACCGTTTCTTCGTTGTATTTAGCAAGGAGAAGATTCGCTTTGGCGAAATGTTTCCTCTCATCTGTGTAAACGTTTGTCGGCATGACTTTGTAGTGTGCCAAAGGCTGAAAGCACCGGGAAAATGCCCTTTTGAGCGTGATAAAAGCATCCTCCTGGCTGCCTTTTTGCCAGTACAGCTGTGCCTGTTCAATGTGTAGCTCTTGTGGTGGACAATGATCACTCGCTGATAAAATATACATGTAAGCTTGTTGATAAAGGCCTGCTTTCCTCGCTATTTTCGCACTTTTCAACCAAATCTTCCCTATTTCCTTTCGCACTAGCGAGATATAAGGCTGCTGGGTGGTTTGAAGCTGTTGATTTTGGTTCATCTTGGCTTCCTCAACCTGCACAGCGAGGTCTAATGCAGCTCGACGCATTCTCAGGACGAATTCAACGCCGCGAGAGCCACGAACTAGCTCCAATCGTTGCGCCCATTCCTTCAGTATCTTCGGGAGATTCTTTTTCTCCTTGAGAATCAATTCGGTGGTCTTTTCGAATTCATTTATGATGTGTAACTTCATCACATGGGAATAATTTTGCTGGTAAGCACATTCGCGATGCGAAGCAGCGCCAAGCTGCGACACAAGACTCTTCTTGACTGCCTGAAGGTCTGGTTGAATTCCTCTGGTTAAACTGTCCACGAATGAGGTCTTGATGCTGGTTTTCACATCTAAATGCGAGTACTGAGCGAGTCTCCAGAAGGGTTCATGCTCGACCAAGAGCGGCTCGAGTTCAGGCTTGGCATTAAGCATTCCCTGGGTGATTTTCGTCGCCGTGAAGGGCTGCTCCAGGCCCAAATAACACTGAATCATACCCTGGACGTACTTGGACTCGCCCTGACGTTGAGCAAGACGCTCGTAGCACGTCGCGGCATCCTGGAGTTGATCATTCACCTCATGGGCAAGGACAAGCTGCTGCATAGTTGGGGATTGAGCCTGAGAAGCGAGGATTCCAGACACGCCATCAGGATCCTCAAGCATTGTATAGATTTTTGCCAAAAGACCACCTTCTCGGGGGTCGTCCAGAGCTTTTTTACTCGAACCCATATGTCTCTCCAGGTACATTAGAGCGCGATGGTACTCATGGGACTGATAGCAACCGTCAGCCAGCACCAAATTATCCAATTTCGAGAAGAAACCATCAACAGCATTATATTTCCCGCCTTTCTCAAGTCTCTTCTCCTTCAGCCAACGTCTCAGATGATCTAGAGTCGCAAAAATTACTTGAGAGCATCGTATTCTTCGTTCTTCATCAGATCCACACGACTCGCTTGACTTTACCTCGTGCAATTCGTTCCACAGAGGTCGTTTCTTGACCAATTCTTGATCCAGCTTCTGATTCTCGACTCTGATCACCGCCAGGATCTCCTTTAGCAGACCGTCTCGGTCTCGATCGTCTCCTGCGATCACAGTGTACGTGACAATGTATGGAATACAGAAAACAGTCGTTCGTGTGTCTCGTTTTAAAGCTGGCCGACAGGCATGAAGCAGACTAGCGAGATCGGGGTCCTTGATTGACGTAATCATGCAACAAGCCCAGCTGTAGATCCATTTGTCGAAGGTCAAGCCAGCCTCTGTGCCATAGATTGGATAGGCCACTGGGTCTGTCAACGTCGTAGCCTTGTAGTGGGACTCGAGGAAGGGAATAATGATTTGCTGGGTCGTTGAAGGCAACGAGTGCCATAACTCACTATTAACACCGTCTGGAGCTATCTCATAGGTCTTCAGGATCTCCTGGATTGCCAGGCAGAAGCAATCCACGTTCTGCGTGCTATTCTGTATCTGGAAAGCTCGCACGAGCTCGATTAGCATAGCGCCAGCGAAGACTTCGTTCATTTCAGCTATGAATTTGCTGTCTTTACGAGAAACTATTCTTCGTGGCAGAAGACTTGGCTCGATGGCACCTAGCTCGCCTAGACATTCGCCGGACTTGAGTTTTATCTCGTCGTCGCTGTGCTGACATCCAGCTAGAAGACCGTCCAATAATTGGACAATCTCTGGATGCACGTGGTTCGAATCATTCAGTATCATTTCGTTTAGTTCACTCCTGTGCTTCGCCAGGAATTTTTTAAAATAAATCAAAGCTTTCAGACGAACTTCGTCTGTCTCATGGACTATTCTCCTCTGCCAGAGCTTCAAACTAGCCTCGAAGTTGTCGATAGGCGTCGAGCGTTTGATTTGCAATATCACAATGTTAGTAATCCTCGGCGAGACTTTGAGATCGTCGATGAAGAATAATTCTGAAATGTGCATGGAAATCGACGTATTATTCTCAATAATCAGGTATTCGAGCATTGAATTAGTCTTCTCTGGGTAGGATTCCAACAGGGGGATCAGAGACACGCAGATTGTGGGCAGCAGAGGTCCAAGATCCTCTAGGGAGAGGTTTCGAATGAAAGAATCCCATGCATAACACGCCAAATCTTGAAATCCGGGTCTCGTAAAGCTCAGGGATGTTCTTAAAGTTGCTAGGATCTTGTATTTGAGTGGACTCAGGTGTTCAGCGCCCATGAACTTGATCAACGTCGCCAGGGAAGCCAACGCAGACCTCTGAGTGAAGTCGTCCGAGGTCGTTGAGCTTAAATTCGAGTCGAAATTGACCAGGACAGCGTGAAGTCGTGGCTTCAAATAATCTGCAAGCTTTCTCTGTGAATCAAAGACCTGCTTCTTCCCGTCCAGTCTATCAAATTGGGAAATAATCTCCAGGCAATGAATTACTCTCTCCATTTTCTCATGGAAGTGCAGAAGAAGCTCGCGAAATATGTCCTGGAACGATTCAGCCATTCGTTTATGGAGAGTGGATTCTGCGAGGCTGGCGGCAAGTTTCAGGCATTTAGTAGAAATAGCAGGGCTCTCATTGACGAGAACGTGTGAACAGATGTGCTGGAAGTAGTCGAGAAACATGTCTTTCACGAACGTGCCTAGGAGATGAGCAAATTCTGGAAAGAGCTCCTGTAACTTGGGCATCTGGATAGCCAGAGGCGCCAGGAAGCTCATTGCCAGGTGACCATTCTTACGTAGGAACTCTCGAGGACCTAGATAGCCTATGCAGCTTGCTACTCTGTGGAAAGTCATGGCGAGACTGTCGGATTTTCTAATAAAATTGTCTGCAGCCATTTTTATCATCACTTCCATCAGGTCCTTCTTGTATCTCACGTAGAGATCCTTGGAGTTAAGACCCGCGAAGCCAGCGACCTCCTTGTAGGCGACTGTAGCTGCTGCCACAGCTGCAGGCATTGAATTTGAATGGATAATGCTGATGATAAAGATAGTACAGATTCTTCCCTCAACGAAGTAAATTGGCACACGTGCAAACTCCTTGACAGTCTTTAGAACAGTCATGTGCTGAGATTCCTTGGAGTTCTCTAGAGCTTCGTCCAGAGTCTTTCCTATCTCCTTGATAATTATTTCGACGAAAGTCTTCAATTCCTCTGGCCATTCATCCTGAGGGATTATTTTGTTCTCTTTACTCTTGCCGGACAATACTATTCGATTTTTTACTAGTTTCTCGATAGAATTGGCTAAATCATTACGTATTTCGGGGCTTGGATGACGAAGCAATGGCAACCAGTTCGTGGCAATGTCGTTTGTATTGAAACTTCGAAGATGATTGGAGAATTTTAGTAGATTCTTCACCATAACACTGCAAATTGCGGCGTTTTTCAAGGTCAATAAGTTGAAATAAGGTCGAAGAAGCGTCTCGTGCTCAATATTTAAAGTCTGCTCTTGAAAATTTCCAGAATATTCTTCTTCATTGCACAGTTCGCAATGGATACACCACTGTTTTGAGTCCCAGTCATTTCTTGTGACCCTTGCTTTGCCTGAAAGGACGCAGACCATGGCCCCGAGAGCTTCGGCAACAGCTTCCTGAAGCGTTGGCCTCTGTGTGATTAATGCTGGCTTCAGGATATGAGTATTCACATCTAAGAACGAAATCTCAGGATCTTGGAGCAGAAGAACTGAATTTAATACCACTGGGACTCCAAAGTCCATTTGGGTGCTTGTGATGCAAGGACTAAGGTATTTTATTCGCAGTTTTCCTCTACCTAATTCACAGATACCCTCCAGGCATTTGATTTTCGTGGCGTTGTCCAAGGATTTCGCTATGGCAGCAATCTTGCCATGTGCATCGCCTAAAATTGAGAGTTCTCTTGCTTGTGACCAAGGCAACAAGAGAATACTCTGAATATGGTCTCGATTGAACTCCTTCAGAGCCAGCATATCAATGAAACCCATGAATATTGTGCGGACTTTATCAGAATCCTGATTAGAATTCTTCTCTAACGTGGAAAAAAGATGTTTCACAAGATCCTCACAGTTTTCGAAGAATCTGCAATGATTTTCTTCAATTGCCAGCCATGTTGTCAGTAAACGAGCAATCTTTAGAAGCTTATTGAGGTGTTGAGGGAATTCTGGCGACTCTGGCTTCTCAAAGACGACATTAACTAATGATTGCCATAGTGCACTTGACGTTGCAGCATTTAGCACACTTCCTGGATGACTAAGAGCTTTTAAATCAAAAGCAACGTAGTGAGCTAAGACTCTTGTGAATTCTGGACAATTCTCAAAGTATCTGGTGAACCTGTGGACTTCCTCAGACGTGTAAGAACTTGGATGTTGCATCAAATAGTTCCGAATCTTCATACAAGCGACTGATTGTAGTCTTTGTGACACGATAACTCTGCTCGACACGAGTTCTACAATAGAAAAACAGAGATCAGTGACTTCAGAGGTAATAATAATATTCTCCAGGGCCACTGCCAGGATTTCAGCATACTCAGGGACACTCTCTGGCTTAATTAAGCTTACACTCGTCGAGGGTGTAATAGTCTTCATTATTTCCATGTTGTACGCAAGGAAAACTTTCAGCTGCTTCTCATCGACTTCATGGAACTTTGTCATCTCTGACAAGACTTGCACAGCAACTAGCTTTGCCTCTGGTTCAGCTATCTTGAGAATCTTCAAGATTTTCTCCCACACAACGTCAGGATTGGCAGACATCACTCCTGACTTCAGAAGAATCTTCATAATGGCAATGAAAACAGCGGTGATTGATTTAGAATTCAGTGTAGGAGGATAAGGCATCAAATCTAGGCCCTCAATGACATTCGCCTCGACAATAAAGTCCTTAATAACAATACTCTCCTTTTTACTCTCTGCAAACTCCAAAATTCCATCCAAGATAGCCATGTATCGAGTGAAAATGACACGAAATCCCTCGAAATGCAAACGATAGAGTATCCTAAGCATACATGTCTGAATCTCAATGGTGCTCTGAAGGTTTTCCTTACTCAATGGCGTTACCACAACGTGAAATAGTATTCCAAAGAGCCACGTAGTGAACGTCGTGTATTGACGTTGAAAAACCTCATATTTGCTCCCTTTTCGGAAGGGTGGGATCAAGATATTAAAAAGAGTGCAGTCTGATGATGACGATCGAGTCATAGACTCCAGGAATGATCTGAGACCCTGTTCAGTTCCTGGCTTTGTCAAGTCAGAAAATATCCCAACAATAGGGTTATTAATTACACTCCATAGTGTAGCAGCCTCTGCAACTCTGTCAATCAATTCAGAGAGATGTTATTTAAATTAAAAATTGAAGAATTAATATTAAATAAATATTTCCAAAACGTACCTGTTGCTCTCTGATGAAGATTGTTCCTCTTCCTCAACCTCCATTTTCTCCATTTTGAATTTTTTTTATGGTTATGTTTTGACGATAAACCAATTTTAGAGCCAATTTCGGCGTCAATATCCAATTAATTCGGTTAAATCTGAGTCTTTACATGTTTATTACGTTAATATTTGTCTCCAACATGCTCTCTGATTTGTATAAACTCGGTCAGGTTAGGTTAGATGCGTCTAGGTTAGGTGAAAGGTTGCAGATGATTGGTTGAAGACGATTTGAATTTAACGGTCATCGCACAACACAGCAAGGTGAGGGGAACTCCGTTTTTATATATTTTC
The DNA here is from genome assembly GCA_018902335.1 of Eumacrocentrus americanus. NCBI lineage: Eukaryota > Metazoa > Arthropoda > Insecta > Hymenoptera > Braconidae > Eumacrocentrus > Eumacrocentrus americanus. Next base: position 13,361 of record JABSMT010039558.1, read on the forward strand.
TGTTGTCATCATGTTATTATTGACAAAAAAGTAGCGAATAATGCTTTTCTATGTCTAGGCAATTATCATGGCAGAGATAACTCTTGTTATTCCTAAAGAATTCATAATAAAGGAGGAATTAATGGATGTTGAGGAGCAGCTAATTAGCTTAAGCCAGTCAACATCGAAGATGGTCATCAAGGAGGAATTAGAAGATGGCTTGGAACACTCATTAACTAAATTTGAGAATGATAAAGAGAGTAAAGAGATCATGCCTAAGCTCGAAGACAATGCAGTAAAAAAAGGAAATGCATCAGAGCCGGGGAAAATAGTCGAAAAAGACAAAACAGCAGTTGAGTCTGATGCTGAATCTGATGAAGAAGAAGAGAATTCGACCAAGAAAACAACCCCTGATTCGAAGAATAAAAATGCAGAATTAATGGTAGACTCTGATGAAAGTAGAGATCGTTCTCCAGCGACAAAACGCAAAGCTTCAAAGAAAAATACAACAAAATCTGTAAATGAAGCTCGTGTTAGTCGTCGTTCAAAAAGGATAGCTTTATCAAAACCTAAGGGACCATCTCCAATGTCTAGCACATCAGTTTCAGAGGCATCAAAAGACCTAAAACGAAAGACTTCTGAGAAGATAGCTGCTGAAAGTCCAAAGAGAGCTAGGAAGGATCGTAAGGATGAAAAAGACGATGAGAAAGACAAAAAAACCAAGAACAGACAGGTTCTGGTGAGGTCTAATTAAATTTTACATAAGGTTTCATTATTAATCACTAATAATTGATGTAACTATAACTTTGAAATGATTTTAGACACCTGAATTGAAGAAACAACGTGCACATTGGTCAAAATACCTCACAGCTGCTGGCATCAAAGTGAGGAATTACCAAACTCTGTGGGCTGATTGTGAGTCAGATGAGCAGAGAATTGATCGCATAAAGGAATTGCTTGTAAAGAATGGAGTCAAGGACAAACCAACTTTGGAAAAATACAAGAAAGTTAAAGCTGAGCGTGATAGATCACGAGAAATTGCAAACTTAGATGAAAAGAATATTATATCAGATGGTAAGAATGAAAATTAAATATTCGAATATTTATATGATAACAAAAATACAGAATAATACTACTACATTATTGGTAATTACAGAGCGTGCTACTCGATCAAAGACATCGAAGATACCATCACCAAATCACCAGAAGATACCATCACCATCACAAGTACGTGCAATCGTGCTGCTTCATCGCCAGAAAAAGTCTTCCCTCTAAGTACACATTTTTACCCAACATTATCATTAAATAGTCTTTATTTCATATATTATTTATCTTG